>OZ008346.1:11583308-11639282 GCA_963931975.1 Cataclysta lemnata | reverse complement strand
CAAATTCTGAGTTTTACCTGAGTTTTTTTTTCCACCCAAGACACTGTGTGTGTCTTGGGTGGCCGAGCGGTCAGGCACCTGCCCGGATAGCAGCGGACGCGGGTTCGATTCCCGCCTCAAGATCATAATTTTTCGAAATTCTTTTTCTAACCACCAAAAATATTACACCTATTTATCCCAGTATTCCCAGTAGGGGTAGGCAGAATTGTCTTTAACCTCAGTCGCCTTGTAGGACACCCATGGGAGTGATAAAGGGTGTAAACATTTTATTCTGCCTTGCCTACACCACACGGCAATTTCGTTCCTATTAAAAAGCCTTTTAATCTAAGCTATTTGTTACGCCTTCGGGGATGTATGGGCATAATTTATATACATATGTATCAATATTTTTTTTTGGACTTGGCTTGTGTATAAAGATAAACTTGCAAGTTTCAACTGAATAAAATCGTCCTATGTTTTCACTTTCATCTTTTTATGTTTCACTTAGAAACGTATTTTCTATTTTTTAGCCAAATGTTAACCCCGATGTGTACCAAGACAGAAATGACGACGTTTTCACTTGAACTGCATTGAATTTAAACGCATTGAAACCAGGTCAGAAGACAGGACTATTGGTTAACGAGCATCAGCTGTTCGAATTCATTTCAAAGTGAACTGTAAATGTAAAAGTGATAACGCGCACTTTTTTGTGTGGGAATATGCAGCACAGTAAGCCTTTCATTCGTTCGGATCCGTCCATCACTATTTACTCATATGAGATGATGGTATGGTGGAAGAGAGATTGCTACATACGAACGATGTTTATCTAAGTCTATAATATACATATTAGATATACATTTATTTTCAGTGTTGTTAAAGTTTTCTGACGTTTGTTTATAATTATGCTGAATACACATTGTTGAGTACAAAATACTGAAAATAATAATACTCCATACCTGTCTTAACATTACATTTTTATTTGTGTTCACTTCACATGAAATAATTAAAATTGTGTCAATGTGATTTAATAAAGTGTCTATAGGGGTCGTCCCTTATATGTCGTGGCTAAATCGTAGAATTGATCACTTCATGATGTGGCCGGCCATTTCATGAAATATCATGATATGGCCAAACATTATTAATCATATCGTAAAATAGTTACATTAACCACCGTAAGTGGCGCTTATTTCGATTTGTTTTTGTGATGCATCATGGCGGCGGACAATTATCTTATTAAACAAACTAATAATATTGTTGTACTGGAAGATAAAAGTGAACTGAAATGTCGTTACGACATCACAAAAAACGACCGCAACGTAAAAATACCAAACATTTACATACAGCAATGATATAGCCAAAACGTGGATGGCCATATCATCAAACGCTGACGTTTCAACGATATGGTCAGTTTTGGTTGGCCATTTCATGAAATGCCACCTTTTCATGAAATGGTCGGCCACATCATGAAGTGATCAATTCTACGATTTGGCCACGACAAATATAAATGTTGAAATTATACTACATAAACATATACACAACCATGACTCGGAAACAAACATTTCTGGTCATCACAAAGTTAGCCCCTTACCAGGATTCGAACCCGGGACCTCTGGGCCAATACCCAGCCATACCAGCCATTCGACTAAGGCGGCCGTCATTTGCAGGCCGAGCGCGCTAATCCACTGGCTATCAGCTACGATCTATTTTAATATTAACAGCCGCACTCAGAGACGTCAAATAACGTTAATGAGTACTTAACGTCAAAAAATGGCAATTCAAAACTAGTCGCTATTCTTGCCGGGTCTAGATTTGAATGAAAAATTTTGACATTAAATACTCATTAAAGTTATTTGACGTCTCTGAGTGCGGCAGTATGTATTTTTCGTAGCATCCCAGCCCTTCTAAACAGCAGTAGAGAATTACGGTAGTGCGTTTCAATCATAGCCTACGGAATGATTTTAATAGTTTTTTTGTCAAAAACTCGACCAAGAAATTGACTAAGCACTGACTGCGCATTGATAATCCAGGGGCTGTTACATACCTACCTACTTCCGTCGTCGTAATAGACGCATTGAAGTTGCCTGTCGATCGGCAATTTGCGAACAGTCGTCACATACCGTAGCGCATTAGCGTGCATATCATGTAACTACGTCGCTTTGTACAATGGAACCTTCCATTTCCATAATTGTGGAACGCTTATGTTTGTACGCCGCTAAGTGCCTAATTCAATATTACAGTATAGTAACTGCAAGCGTAACTTACGTTTTGTTTTGATTGCCAACGCGCGTGTTGTCTGCCTAACTCTTCTTATGAATCTGTTATGATAATTGTATACGCCGTCATCAGATCGAGAGCAAAATCTTTTGTGCAATGCACAGAATTTAATATTAATGCTTAGACTGTGTAGAGGGACTTCTTCCCAGCAATAAATGAACGCTTCTGATCAAATACCGTGCATTCAGTTCAGCCTGGGTTTATCTTCTAAATAAAAATCTAGATTTATTTTCGTTGTTTGGTGACCGTTTGGGAGGAGGTGATATGATAAGATTTTGTGACAGTGTGGATTTTATGCAGTGAAAGTAGTGTTATTTTTTCGAAGTTGCTAATCGTTTTGATTTTCTAAAATGGATGATGTAGTTTAATACTTTTTTTTAAATTCATTGCGTGGGTAATGAAACATCAAAATAGTTAACATTTTTTCTCTAGCTATAATGGTTGGAGTATATACAACTATAGGTTGTAAATAATAAAGTATACTCACTTTGTCCCCATTGGCCGCTCCTCGGGCTGATTCACAACGTGTTAATGTGCAATTATGCAGAATCATTGAAAATAAGTCTTGGAATGTATTTGACGTTGAAAATTTGATAGTGGTTTTCACCAAGCACTCCTTAGATGCGTTAAAATGTGTGACACCCATATTTTAATATAAATTTCATGCCATCCATTCATTTCACTCACTCATTAAATCATTCATATTAAAATGAAATAAATATACTAAAGTGGGCGAGACCCTTTGCCTTCCCTAAAAATAGAAGAAATTAACAATTTTAAAAAGTTTGCATGATAAATTCGGCACCATGGAGGTAGAAGTAAATAGGTTTAATGATGTTTTGAATTCACAAACTTAGTGCACACAATGTTCATAATTCAAGTAAAGAACACGCGTGTAGAATACACGTGTAAAAATATCAATATCTGTAGTAATATCGGTGGTATTCCAATAATAATAATAAATAATAGACAACTCTCGCAGTGCGTTGCTTAAATCATCAAGCACAGTGGTCTCTTTTAAAGAAAAAAAAAGCGGTGTTCATTTTTCTTCAGTTCTCGGTAACGTCATTTCGTTCTCGAAATGCGAAAGCGTAACCGTAAATTACATTTATTTATACCGAGCAGTATCAGACTTGATTTATTCCCTTTTTGTGGTACTTAGCACATTCACAGGCGCGGGAAAATATATATCTGAAGAAAGCGAACGAAAAACGCGCCAAAATTATTTTACACTCACCCCTCTTGTTTCGTTGAAATGGCAGCCATTTGCATTAAAGGCAGGCCACCGCGGTGCCGATGGACGTGTAGTTCATATCGCTCTAAACAGGCTAATGATATGATAAAATAGGCCAATACCGACTTGCATTTACCAACTGGAATTCTATCTTCTGTCTAAATAAATGAAATTTAAATGGGAAGAGAAGTGGACTGAGTTGAGTAAGACTTGGCTTAAAACGTATTGCGTTTCAGTGCAGCATTGGACTCGTGTAGGTAATTGATAAAGTAAAAGTTTACTAATACTTAATAATTATTTATATCATGCCAGTCAAAACAATTACATTCTTAGGTGTAAAGCTGCAATAAGATTCTTGCCATCAATTTTACCTGATCTGATAGAGATTTAACTAAGATTATTAAACGACGATGATTGAATATGTCACATTTCGTAATCATATTCTATCTTTGTAGGTACTGGGTGCTGGGCTGAGCTAGTACTGGCATTTGAATCTTGTAAAGCACTTGTAGATTGGTATCGGGCTGGGCTCGCACTGGCATTTGAATCTCGGTTAATTTCAACCAGTAATTGTAGTACCTGACTCCGGAAATAATATTTTTTTTCAAAGTCCAGTTTTTTAACTGCAGGCAGAATCGAATTGAAGAATGCGAAGTCTTCATCAGAGGAAAGGTTATTAGTGGATTTCCACATCTCAACTAACTGTTTCTCAAATGTAGTCATTTCTTGTGTATTCGTTACTTTTTTATATACTTGCCGCGACTTCTTTTTTGAACCTGAATGATCGTCTTGTGTCAATAATGTATCTTTATTTTGCTGTGAATCTGATGCATTTTCAACAAGCACGGATTCGCTTACATCGCTTAAATCGCTCACAGTGTTTAAAAATGACATACACTCAGCAAAAACATAATTTTTTTTTGTGTTAGATCTAGATCTAGAGCCCAGTTTTTTAAATTGTATCGCCGATTTGTAGCGCACGTACTGATCTCTCGCGCTTTTCCATCTCTGAAGTATTTTCTTTACTGAAACAATTACAGTTACTACAATTACTTAATAAGTTACACCTTGCATCTAGAAACACATTTAGGTGATATAAATATATAAATCACGCCTATTTATCCCCTAAGGGGTAGGCAGAGGTGAATTAACACCCCCGTTTCGCCAATTATGTTCAGTCCCATGTAGTAGGTGGAGAGCCTATTGCCATCTATCGGACGCGTAAATCGCAGTATAATGCTAGGTGGCACAAAAGAAATGCTGCTGCCTATTACTCATCGCTGTCTTAACCCTTAGTCGCCTTGTACGACACCCGCGGGTGAGATTTGGAGTGGTGACAATTGTTCTGCCTTCATAGGTAATAAGTTTCGAATTTTCCATAGACCAACCAATCGACATCGTAAAATGTGCATTACACAATTTTATACGAGTACGAGATGGACTATGATGATATATATATGACGATGGATAGAGGAGCTCTCTAGCGTGAGGAACTCGATAACGCAGTGGCACAGCGCGCTTGGCCTGCGATTGCGTAAACTAAGCAATTTCGCTAAGGCCGGTAATTGAATGAGTGAACAAAAATTTATTATCTCGAGTTCCTCCGTGCTTCGGAAGGCACGTCAAGCCGTTGCATCTGCAGTCGTTAGTACCCACTAGCCCGCACTGGGCCAGCGTGGTGGATTATCGGCATGGCCCTAACTCCCTTTATTCTTCCATCCATAGGGACAATAAAGGGCTGGTGATGATGATGATGATGACGAGATGGACTAACCTCAAGATACTTTGTACAGTCGGGAACAAAAAATGTTTACCACGGTGTCTCATTTTGCATAATAACATTTAAAAGGTAATAAGTAACTTGATATGGCATTTTGAATCGAATTTCAAAACTGGTAAACATTTTCTGACCGCGACCGTACATGGACTTCGACTCAAATAATTCAGCTAAGCAAATTATTTTATTTCAGAAGCAGGACAAGTTGAATGGCGGGTCTACACCTAACTATGATTAAATTTGTACTTACACGTTCTCTCTTTTTGTTTCCGCTTCCAGTCGTCAACGTCATCAAATAGAGTTTTCATTATTTCCATCCAACAACTCCGTTTTACAGCCCTGTTTTTATACAACGGGTCTTTTAAGTCCCAAATAGCAGGCCTTTTTTGGACTTCTCTGATGAGTTGCTTTGTATTAATAATAATAGATGCCATGATTGTACACAAAATAGGCACGGACAGGCGTACACGTCTGGCAGTAAAAGCTTGGAATGCAACACTGGCCCCGCGCCGCGCGCGACCGGCACACGAGGGGGGCCGACCGGCACACGAGGGTCACCGACCGGCACACGAGAGGCGCGCGGGGCGTCTGTCAAGAATTTGGGCCGGTCGGGCGCGGGCGTGTCCAATTACGCAACCGGTCACTATCACTATCACTATGAAGCTTCATACAAATTGCGTCGGTCACGCGACCGGCGACACGCCACAAAATGATGAAATGCGCCTTAGGCTCACTGTCCAAGGTGCCAATTCCGTAGCGTCATAGATGCGTATTAGTCATTAAATTACCTATATGCCTGCTTGCAGCTTACGTACAAAATTGTGATACTATGTTGACGGAGCGGCAACGTCGCGCTCGCGTCGCTACTTACAGACGTCATGACGCCGGCCGTACTGCATGGTCTGCAATTCTGCATGTCATACGCCCGGGCGTACACAAAGAGTACAGTGTATGGCGTACAGCGCGTGAACACACGTGTTGTTTTTGTGTAATCGAATAATTTATAGTGAAATAGTGCTACAATCTGAAGTAAATTCTGATAAGTTGTTTTACTCGTTCTGTATAATGAGTGAAATACACTGTCAGCTTTATTTTTACTAAAGTTATTTTGTAAAATTAATGTAAAAATAATTAAATATTCCTAAATAATTATGTAATATTAAAATTGCAATGCCCAAAAAGAGTAGCTAAGTTGTGAAGAACATTCTATCTATAAGACCTATTGTATGACACTTGATGAGTAATAAAGTATTTGAATTTGAATATTCTAATAATTTTCTTGCCGCTACAAATAATCTACAGATGATATTTTTTTTATATATGGATGAGTCCAATATAATCTTTGTCCTCGGCGCCTTCGAATGGAGTGATAAGCCAAAATAATGTCTTCGTCGTCCGACTCCATTCTGAAAATAATACGATTAAAACACGTTACGCCTCGTGGACATAAAGCAGTACGGGCTGCTTAAGCTGTGCGGCGTATTTTGAACCGTCTATGAAGCTACGCCTCCGTGGACAGTGAGCCTTAGGTATAGTGTAGACCTAGTAACGGTAGAGCAGTGCCCGAAAGCACGAATTTTTCAAAAATTCTCGATCGAGTAAACATTCTAAAACCAAAATAAATAATTCGAAATCTTAAATCAGTCAAAATATTAATATTTATTGTGTAATTACATTAAATTTTTATTAACATTATAAACACGAACTATGAAAGTCTTAAATTCTTGTAAATAAAATAAATCAGCTTTAACAGTTGGTGTAATTAAATAAATATTTCTTGCTAATACTAAATATTTGTTTGGTTTATGAACGGCTTCCATGACCATCTTGATTTTTGATTTTGAATGTTTTTTTGAAATTACGAAAGTTTTCTCTCCAAGTAAACCGTGACAAAACATTCGGATTCCGCTTTTCGATACCAAACGTCACAAACAAGAGTCATGTAAACCGTTCATAAACCAAACAAATATTTATTAATATTTAGAAAATATTTATTTATTTTTATCAGCTAAAGTTGATTGTATTTTAATTAAGAGATTTTAATAGATATTAATAATGTGTTTATAATGTTAATATTAATTTAATATAATAACCTAAGAAGTATTAATAATACGCGAATAAAAATTTAGAATTGATTTTGTTTTGGTTGTAGAGTGTTTTCTCAACACGATAACATACGAATCTTCGAAAAGTTCGTGCTTGAGACACTCTCCAGCAAGTGTCGTACAAAGCGACTAAACCTAGCTAGCTACCTACTGCTATTTACGCGCGCTATAGATAGATGGCATTAGACGTCCCCACTGCTGGGGCACGGGCCTTCACTATTGATGAAAGAATATAGGGAGATTGCATAACCCATCACGCTGGGTCAGTGCGGTTTGGGGGATTTAGGCGTGATTTATGTATGTTTGTATGAACGAACCAGCCGTATTTTTTTCAATTCTGATTTATGACCAGACTTTATTTTTAGACAGTTAAAAGGTAACGTGTGTCAGCGCCGTCGTCAGGCCAAGCCCAGCGCGATGACACGAACTCTCTCCCTCAGGAGCCATTAGCCATGAAAAGCTTTTAATACCAGATTCTAATACACTTACGTAAGTTCCTGAAACAGCTCAGACATAATTAATGAAATGTGAGCTTTTACTGTCATTTGCATCCATACTTAAGTTCTGAGTAATTTTGAGAAGCGTCCCCAACGAATTCCGGCACCTAGTTACAGCGCGAATCAAAATAATTATTCATCTTAATTTTATTTCTTGACTAATCATATTTAAACCATTAAGCTTTTTATAGAATAAAATTACATAATGTTGATATAGAGATACGTATGTTTAGATGAATGAGTAAGGGAGACAAGAATAGGTAAAGTTAGATAGATGTCTGATCTGGGTATACTATGATATATTATGTATGTGAGACAATTTGAATGTGGCATCAAACATAAAAATATAAAGCGATAATGTTTGCCGTGCGGTAACGGAAAAGCAGAATACATTTGTCACCATAAGCAGAATATAATGTACTTAAATGTCTCTCCCTTAGCTGTAGTACAAAGTGACTTACATATATGTAAATATACATATAAAGAGGAATCGGCACATCGGCAGCAACGTTCCTAGTACTAGTAACCATAATAAGAATACATCCTGGTATTAGACTATTGACACCTAGTTACAGTTCTTTATGTTTAAAATGGATTCCTACACCACATTAATTAATTGAATCAAACAACAAATAAAAATTGAACGCGCCCACTGGTGTGATCAATGTTTTGATCCGATATTTAGGATTAACATGTACCATTGCTCATGTACCGTGTATATTGGATTAGGTAGGAACAGCTTCCGCCTCCAGTGCCTCTCATTGTTGGCCGAATTTAGACTCTACGCCTTCAGCATACGGGTCTGGAGGATGAATAGATTTTCCAGTTGTGTGTGCTCTAAATGATCGGATGCGGGGGCGTATCGCCACATCCCTCGATGATTAAAACGAGCGGGTTGATTACGTTGCATGTTTGAACCCTTTCAGCCGGTGAATGACCAATAGGTTTGTTGTGGTGCAAATATAACGGGGTGACAATTATACCAATAGCCGTGTTTAAAAACAGCTTTGCGTTCCTAAACATCGCAAAATATGGTAACAAGATTGATGTATCAAATCATCTATCGGCAATCATCAATCAGCTACTAGACAAAAAAGCTTATAGCAGACAATTTGCCACCTGTAAGAAAATGACATACCAGAATAACTTGGGCACGTGACGAATGCCGTCCGTCATGGCAAAGCGTGCCGCGCGATTCGACGCATCTTGGCCACGGCACGGCATTTTGGACGCATTCCCGACATACCAGCTGCCGCAGTTAAGATTTTATCGGCACTATTACAGATTTGATGCTCGCTTAAGTCTGGACTAAGTTCAATTGATCTATTCAGGTACCCACGTGAACCAGTAGATAAATAAATATAACAGTTTAAAATAATAATAAAAACGAATTATAAGTAGCAAATAAAAATAATAGGCTTTCATTCCGATTACACAATGCCTGATTTAATTTTTGTTCTTTTAAGAACTGTTAATTAGCAACTTAGTTCATGACCATTTAACAATCGGGCGATTAAATATTCAGTAAAGATCTTATTAAGATTCGAACACAGAAATTTCATCAGCACCAACATTTAATTAAATAGATACACAAATAAACAGCTGTTCTCCAGCTGGTTCAACAGCTGGTCGAATGAGTACACTACTTAATATACTCACATTTCGCCAAACATGTTCAGGTCCCATGGTAATAGACATCAAAGCCTCAATATCTATTGCATGGAACATATCTACAGAGTACGTTAATCGAAGTAGTACTAGGTTGTGTACTAGAAACAACACTGCCCATTCCTCATCATATTAATAACTCTAACGCTGTGACTTGTACGACACCCACAGGAGCTGAACTGACGTCACAACACGGCAAATCGATTTAAAAACTTAATCAAATTCCTTTACAAGGATTGGTGTATTTAACACGTATTCTAAATGCTTAATTCCCTCCAAGTCCGAAATCGGAACCGTATTTCGATGCAAGCCAGACTATAAAGCGGCTCTAATATAGCGGATAGCAAGAGTTAATTAATGACACTTTAACGGTCTCCAGCGCAGAGTGAACTCAATTTCATCACTAGGCGGCTAGCTCCGTGACGCCGAGCAATGCATTCACCAAATATTCTCGCTGCGGCAGACGTAGTCTCACGAGTTATTAATGTATTCAATTGCGTTTGAGAGTTTTAAAAAACTGTCGGTATTGTTGTACACTTCTTTTAAATTTAACGTTGTATATTGCGTTCAATGCGTCACTATTTCTGTGGTGGCAGTGAATCGCCATTCGCTAAATAGTCCCGCTGCGGCACACGTAGCCTCACGAGTTATTAATGCATTCATCTGCAATTGGAAACTTTGAAATATGTGTCGGCATAGTTGCCAACTTCTTTTAAATTTAACGCTATATGGCGTTCAATGCGCACTATTTCTGTGGGGGCTGGGAGTCGCCATCCGCTAAATAGTCTCGCTGCGGCACACGTAGTCTCACGAATTATTAATGTATTCAGCTGTAATTGAGATCTATGCTAAAGATTTTCGATGCCGTTGCAGACTCGGTGTATGGCGTTCAGTTAAACAACGTCTCTGCGTCTCTGTTTCCGTGGTGGCGGGAATTTGCACGGTGACCAAAGGTCTCGCTGCAGCAAAAGTAATCCTTTGACTTAGTAATTTATTCATTAAATAGGAATAAGGGGTATTTACACCCCTTATTCCTAAATACTAAAATCCTAATGGCTCGTCGTCTGATCTGCTTGCAATTAATGCCAGTGTCCCCTACGGTTCTGTCCTTTTTGCAACTCTATTCCTGCTGCATATCAATGATCTGCTATTACCTTCTTCTCGGTATCTTTTGGTACGCAGATGATAGCACAGTTTCAAAGAGGTACTTGCATGTCTAGCGCGGATGTCCGACCATTGAGAGAGGCGATGGTGGAGAGAGTGAATGCAGCCCTGGAAGCTGTTTCCCTATTGGATGCAGCCAACTTACATACATACATACATAATTCACGCCTATATCCCCGAAAGGGTAGGCAGAGGTGAACTAGCCACTCTTCGCCAATTATGCTAGGTCCCATGTAATAGGTGGCGAGCCTATTGCCATTTATCGGGTACAAAAGTCGCAGTACTTTGCTAGGTGGTAGGAATAAGAGGAACGCTGCTGCCCATTCCTCATCACTGATTTATCCTTAGTCACACCCACGGGAGAGATTTGAGATGGTGACAATTGTATTCTACTCTGCCGTCACCACAACGCCAACTTGGTTGCATTTAATCCCTCCAAAACACAGGCTTGTCTCTTTTCGGCGAAACGGAGTCCATTCCATCTGACTCCGACTTTCCAAAACGTCTCCGTGCCGGTTAGCAATCATCTTGAGGTCTTGGGTCTGGATATCTCTGCTGACCTTAATTTCGGTCGCTACATTGAGTCCATTGCCAAAACTGCTGCCAAAAAACTTAATATCCTCTCAAAGGTAAGACAATATTTTACACCACCTAAACTATTCGACTAAATTACAGATAAAATTCTATTTTTTTTATTTCATTTGCGTAGATCCTGCAATGAACTACATTCCAGGGAGCTCAAAAAGGGTCTTCGCGCATTTTATAAAATTCTTTCACAACAATTTTGGGTTAAATTAAAAGGTTAAGCAAAATTTACAAAACTTATGCCAATATCTATTCTACAGTATTCACTAAGTCAAAATTGTTAATGTATTTTTGTTTCTGAGATCAAGAACGCCAAAATTGACCATTTTACGCAAATATCACAGTCAAAATGTAATAGGGCTCTTAAACAAAAAATACTAAATTAGTTTTAAAATATTACTGTCCAATAAAAATTACTGGTCCGTCTCCTTATTAACTTCTTTTCGCGATTTGTATGTATTGCCTATTGTCATAGGAATCACCTATATTTTGCAAACTATTACACTCCTAGTAGGTACACAAAAAGTTAAGACTACAAGTTCCTAATAGATCTACAGCAAGTGCTTTACAAAACAATTTCCAAGCAATTATAAAGTGTTCAACTAGTGTACTGGCTATGGCAGAACTTCGCACTCGTAGCGACAACAAAGCATATGTTCTGGTAAATGGAAGTCTCTTTGTCTTCGTGTGTAATGGAATACAGATTTACGTGGTTCTGCATCATTAAACCCCCTCGGACTCTGCTAGAAGCTTGCGAGCGTACGCCGCGTTCCATTTGAAATGACCAAATAAGATTTTTTTTCAAACGATTGTGTTGATAGATTGTCGTTAACTCTGCGCAAGTTGCCAGTCTAATATCACCAATCACCAATCTTAAAAATAAAAAATGTTTTCGTATAATAATGAACTAGATTAAGAAATGCGTTTAATACCTGAAACCAGTGGTATTAAAGAACAGTAAAGAAAGCAAACAAAAAAAGAACGGTTTTAGAATGATTGATATTTTTTTGAAATTGCCTTTGTTGTTTTTAAAACAAAAACACTTGAGAATCGAGCCGTAGTAGGAGAGGACCTTACAAAACAGGGACGTAATGGAAATGTAACTTTTACATTAAATGTCGCGATTTACATATGTTAAATAAGTGGACAATTTAGAAGGGTCGAGGCGAGCAGCTGAGCTTACATTCACGTCGCGGATGCTGCGATCAATCACGGGCGACACACGCAGGTGCGCGCAAGTTACCATTTATAAAATTAAAACCACCTCTTATTTATGGTACCTACCTATACCTAGACTTCATAATTAGCCGTATGGTGACGGCAGAGCAGAATACAATTGTCACCACCCGATCTCTTCCGCGGGTGTCGTACAAGGGGACTGAGGGTAAAGACTGCGATGACTAGCAGCATTACTCTTATAGCAGCTAGCCATATATGTACTGCGGTTTACGTGCCCGATAGATACATGGCAATAGGCTCGCTACTTATTACATGGGCCTATCCTAATTGGCGAACCGTGGTTGTCGATTCACCTCGCACCCCTTCGGGAATTTATATATTATGTAAACTTAATATTGAAAAGTTAGCCTAAGGTTCAGTTAAAGAGCTTTTACTTTGTGCTCGTCTCCTCTGGAACAACGAACAGATTATACTCGCTGAATTGAAAGGCTGTAATTTTCTATTTGCAATGATACCCGCTTCTATGGAGTTGACTCTGTAAATGGCATTGCCTTGTTTTTTTTTCATTGACTTTAAGCGGAGTTTTTATTACAAATTACTTAGTTGCAAATTAAGGTGGATACTATTTTACCATGGTCTTACTAGAACGTTATTTGTTAACTAGTTTGTTATTATATCATGACGCTCTCAAAAAGCCTATTCCACGAACATAATGAACTCACTTAATGAACAAGAGGTTATTAGTTACGCTTGGGGTCCAACTCTGACATCGTGAGAGATAAGACGAAAACTCTTACCATTCCATGGATTCAGTGCGGCAGAGAGGGAAGTCACTGGTAGTGCTTGAGACTTGTGACTCAAGTGTAGGTTTACGGGGTTTTATTCCTATAATAATATCTTATGATGCCTCATAGTTGTATGAGCATACACAAAATAGACCAAACATAATTAACATATTTTTTATTTATTTATAGGTAAGCAAACGGCGCCTTTCAATCTGATTATATGTGGGATAGTGTCCAGACGACGTTAAGGTAAGTTATGACGTTAAGTTGTGCTCCTAATAGTAGGTATTTGGAGTCACTGTAATTTAAACATAATATCCCTTCTTCGTACATCCGTTTCAACACAAGATAGAAAGTAGAGACCATAAGAAAGCATCAGCTCAAGTGTTCAGTCGCCTTGTTCTACATACATGAGAGAGACGAGACGAAAACTTAGCATTCCATGGCTTCACCGTGCGATTCATAGTGTTGCAGGCAGGGAAGTCTGGACCAGCGCTTATGACTCTATTGTAGGTTTACGGACCCGCCTCACAATCACAACTAGTCAACACTCACCTTCGTCTTTCCAACTTCTCCGTCTGCCCAGTCATTTTTAGTAAGTTTCTGTGAGAGCCGTTTTATCCACACGTTCCAGTACAGAACTATTAAAGATCTATACAAGCATCAAGGTCAATTTATTAAATTCATAATTACGTAACACGTAGACGTAGCTTGTCAGTCAGTCTCCTTAAACCTACTAGTGACAGTGACCACGAACAACATAAAATTAGTTCTCTGTTGTTCATCCTTCATACATGTATATAAATTTAATAACTGTGCCGCCAGTACTGTATAAACCGCAGCCTTCCTGAGTGCGCCATCAATCACGGAAGTGACAAATTCAGCCGGTGCGAGATACAAAACGGACGCATCATCATCTATTGTCTGTAATTAAAACAATCGGAAATCAAATCTGATCACTGATAATGTCTGCATAAATCATCATCACCAACCCTTTAATGTCCCCACTGCTGGAGCACAGGTCTTCCCTATGGATTGAGGAATATAGGCAGAATGGGATATAACCCACCCACCACGCTAGTAATTTGATTGATATAGGTACACTACACAGTTAAGAGAATGTAACATCAAAAAAAAAAGAGTTTCAGGGAATCTCAATAAATTGTGCATTTTATTAGGCGTTAGTTAAGCAGAAATAACATTACGTATATGCAATTTCTTATTTAGAATTCTTATAACTTGAACCCAATAGTACAACAAAACAAACAGCAATTTAGATTTTTCTCGTCTAAATCAGACATCTAATAGAGATCCATTCTCGCCGTGGTTGGCCTATCGCAGCTCGCAAATCCGCCGCGATGGGAAATGCAGTTAATTAGTCGGTTGATTGTTGGGCACGGAACTTGCACTACACCGGCATCCGTGATCCCGATACCGTCACTTCGACATAACGTAACTTCAGTTTCATACATGGATTAATCTGAAACGTGAAAACTTAGTGATAATGTAAATTCGACATTAGACATACCTACCTAACAATATTAGGCGTTCAATTTTTCAAATAGAATACGTACAGGAAAATACGTTTTCGACTAATTCAGAAAACTTTGAAGGTCTGTTTAACTGCAGCCGTCAAATTTTAATGAGTACTTAATATCAGAAAATTTCATTTACTGCCGCACTCAGAAACGTCAATTAACTTTAATGAGTATTTAATGTCAAAAATTTTCATTCAAATCTAGACCCGGCAAGAATAGCGGCTAGTTTTGAATAATAATTGTTTGATATTAAGTATTCATTAATATTTGCCAAAGAGCAATGGAGCGCAGCATATTGGGCGTTAAGAGGACGGATCGCGTCAGAAATACCACGCTGCGCTCAAAAACGTGCATTACAGACGTAGGAGCTAAAACCGCGAAGCTCAAATGGGACTGGGCAGGACATGTATGCCGCATGCATCCAGATCGCTGGGCAAAAGTCACCACAGAGTGGTCACCTCAGGGTGGTCAAAGGCATCGAGGTCGACCTAGAAAGAGGTGGAGAGACGATCTGGAGGCGTACTGCAAGACATGGACGGGATTGGCTCGGGATCGCTCGAGATGGAGGGCTGCGGGGGAGGCCTTTGCCCAGCAGTGGGATCTAATAGGTTAATAAAAAAAATAAAAATTCTTTAATATTATTGGACTACCGGAATCTATTGCGAATCTCTCTCCCTCACGCTGTACCATCCTTTTATATGAGTTAAACCCTGCCAAGATGGGACGAATTATTTTACATTTTCGAGTACATCGCTGGTGGTATTCTGTAACTTTTTACTAATGCTTTTATAAACAAGCAATACATTAAGGAACTTGTCTCGCTCGCCATGCTGCTATTTCTGGATAGGTTCTAATAGTGGCAGATAGAGCCGTGGGAAAGATGTTGTCTGAAATATTACGTATACTGAACAATATTTGAAAACGTTGACGTCATTTTAGCATCTTAAAATTAGACAAATAAGTAAATACCCGTAATCAGAAACAACCGATTCGTCAATGTGCATATTAAATATTATAAACTATACAACATTAAAAAAGGATGTTTTGCAACAAAGACCCGGAACGTACACGATTCATTGCGTACTTTGGGAGATGGGTTCTGAATCACAGTAGATAGCACACATTCGCCTAATGTGACCCAAGTCCCACAAACCAGCTTAATCCAATTAGGGCCGCAGTAAACAGAATCAGCCAAGCATTGCTTACTTTACATGTCCAATTAACTATTATGATCAATTAGATTATGCTGATGAGTACAGAACCGAATCGCCCCAGAAATGTTATAAAACTTGAGTAAGTTTATTAAAATAATTGATTGCATTTTCAGTTGGACCTCCCATGACGGTAAAAAAAATCGTCCAGTTAAAACTTTTTTGTGTATTTGTCCAGAAGTCAAATACACAAAAAAAGTTTTAAGTTTTATTTTTAAGTTATATTTGTCTTCAACTAAAAGGCCGTAAAATGCTAAAAGAAGAAAATTCAGTCCACTACTTAGGTCCTTAAAAAACATTCTATAAGCCGTCGTTGTATTAGAGTAGCAATATCAGAGATGATCCTTATTCAGCGATTGTAAATATGCGGTATGCACAATAGAACTTGGTGAAATTCAAGTTACATACTCAATATAGAATTCTAAAAATAACTTCCTAACCTTTGGCTGAATATTGGACGATCTTCGGAATCTGTTTTAAGCTCCCGTTGCGTAAGCTAAAGTCAGCAGACAGGAGTAACTCCTTTTAACTTGTGTAGCAGACAGAAATAGAAAATACTTTTTTTTATTATCCTGATAGATCTCACTGCCTCCCCATCTCGAGCGATCCCGAGCCAACTCCGTCTATGTTTTGCAGTAGGCGGTCATACTAGTATACTAAGAAAAAAAACTTTAAACGCATTTTTCTCAGAAGTTGTAAAAAGGTAGATAATGCGTTTTTCGTAAGCGCGGCAGTATTATTATTACGGCGACAGATTTTTGACAAGATGGTGGTAGCTAGCCAGGCGGACTTAAAAGAAGTTCTACTACCAACCAAAATTCATTCAAATTCAGATTTAACGCTTTAAATATGCATGTAGCAGTTGTAAAATGTTTGTTTGCTTTGTTGCGGAGAAGCGAATGCAACTGCTGCTGAGATATCCACTTGACTTTGTTTCCTTCATCGGCCTGCCCACTTGGCTCCGTGCCTTTCAGTTAATTACGCCGGAATGACACCACCGCACTCCGACTAGGCGCTTGGTGCCTTTATTTCCACTTAAATTTGCTTGTCGTAATTCTTCTGTGCTGTTTTAATTTAAAGATGTTAAACAGTACGACTGACTACAAAACAATGGGGATGGTGACACTAAAGAAGGATCATTGAAATAATTATTAAGTAATAAATAAATAATAATTAAAGATAAGGAGGTTCGATTAAAATAACTTGTTCTCATATTATATTTGTGATTGATTGATAATTGGTCATACTTGGTCAAACGCCGCGTGACGTCAGGATTTCATTAACACCGTTTTGGATATTTTATTTTCATATCAAAATCACCACGTAACTGTCATGTTTTACGAAATCGTCACTACATACAGACGAATTTTTCCAATCAAAATTTTGAGTTTTTTCAAAAATTTTTTGAGTAAAGTAGAAACGTAAAAACAACGTAGTGTACTTTTTCAAAATGAATCGTCATACCTATTGTCAAGTTTCTCCAATTAAATTTTGACACTTCAATTGGAACCAAAATGTCAAAAGGATACCAAAATTGCCTCTAAATTACTGTTAGCTGTGTCTTGGTGAATAAAAAAAACATCTTGTTATGACAACCAAGATTAGATAATCATTTTTGCTAACTTTGTCTTCAACTTTCCGCCCTATGTATAGAATCTATCCCATGGGAACGAACTACGACTGGGATAAAGTCATAAAATATCCTTTCCTGTAGTTTTATCACGTAGACGTAAAACTAAGTGTACAAACCTTCAAAACTTTCACGCAGATTATGAAGTAATGGAATTCGTCAGTTTAAACACTACGCGGATTGGAAAATTGCAATTCAGTAAGAGCTTCTGAAAAAATATTCCAACTATCTGAATATTATAAAATAACCTTCGATTCACTCGCAGTGTATAACAGTCGATCTTAAATAAGGCATGCATTTATAACAATCACTTAGAAACTCTGTACAGGGCATCAGAAATGTGCCAAATTGAGCGCGAATATTCACAAGGCCCTTATCTTTGTGTAATGGAATGAGTGGCGTTTACAAATTATCATGCGCCCTACATCTCTGCTAAATAGGGTAATTGTTTACGTTTTCTATGTTTGTAAAAAGTTAACCTTTTGAACAATACCCAGAATTTCTATACCCTTTTGACAGGCCTGTTTGCTCACAACGACGTAAAAGATTTGGACACTTTTCATAGAGAAAATAGACACAGTATTTTTATTCTTTCATTTTAATATTTCGTATAGATATAAAATGTTTAGCTTTAAAAGACTTTGACTAAAGTATGCAGACTATAACGAAAATGCATTATAATTATAATTCTTTGGTGACACTTGATGTTACAAATGCTACTGCTTCCTAAAATTTAATAGCAGCAACTTATTACAGGTTATTGTAGTTATCTAAAAATAACCTCTCCGGGCGTGTAGGTTGCTAACATGGTCATCTACTTAAAATTTAAACCATGTTAAACATAGGAAGCCCTTCCATCGGCGAACCCACCTTTTGAGATCACAAATCCCTCCTTTATTGAATTCTAAATGAGACCTCTTTAGCCGAATGCCCGACATTCTTTTGAAAATTTACCACAATACTCTCATTCGGTGCACGAAAAAAAATCTGGTATTTGGCACACTTATACACCGCTCATTCTGTTTTAATGTCCTTATTTAACGCCGCGTTGTGGCGTTAAGGGAAGATCAAAACCTTCTTATTTTGATCGTAGGCCCATTGTGGGTTAGCGGTTATTAAAGGCTGCAGTAATTGTAACCTGCATCAATGGCTTACCATGTCTCTAGATATTTTATTTAGGCCCATTGCACTCGCCATTGCGCCATCGAGTTCCTCATCTTATATTTCTCTCTCCTCCTATCGAACCTCCTAGAGAACGGTTGCTGTAGCCTTTTAACCACTTTACTCAATCTTCCGACTTTCTTTATCTTCGGACCTTCCATTTTCATAATCTAAAACTTCCTCGTCACGTTTCATGATTCCTTGCTTGCGCAATCAAAGTCACCAATAATAACATTTGCAATTCACGTTCAAAGTCAAATAACTTAACGTCAAACCGAGTTAAATTCGGCTTGATACTACAAAATAACCTATTCATCTAGATCGAAATGTTTCTTTGAGCTATATCACGGAGACCTCGATACTGTTGAAAATAATCTAGTTACCGCTACAGTCATGCTTCGAAGCTGCAGAGATGCTAACGAAAGCAATAAGCAATCTGCTTTACGCAAACACATATCTCATAGAACGACTCAGTAGCGAACTAGGAAACCCTATATAAATATTAGGTACAATAATTACGAATCCTTTGTTCCTTGCCAGTCAACTATGGTATTTTTTTATTCTTTCTATGTAAGCGTGTGAGTGATTATCAATATTTGTGTTGATTTGAGCCGGCGTTAATCTTCAATTAATAATAATGCGTGGATTATACTCGTATATTCGCGTTTATTGGCATAATTTTTTACTGTTGCGGGAACCCTTATGTTATTAGATAGGTTTACCAATCTGACTTATTTTTCTTAAAAATCTTTCAGTAAATTATTTAAAGCAGACATTTATATTATACTATACTTATACTTAGCAGTACTTTACAGCAAAAAATGAAGCTTAAAATTAACTCTTATGCAGAGAACATCCAACCTTTGTATTTATAAAATACTTCTACCTCTTGTCGTAATAAAAGTTAGTGCTCGCTCCAGATGGACTTCTTGTGGTTTTTTCTTGATTGTACCGTTCCCATTTCACAGCATGATGGCCGGCTGTGTTACGTGAGAGTTAAGTAATATCTTTTCTGCAGTCTCGTTATTACTCAGTCTGCAAGACGAACTTAGTAGATTATTTTACTTTTCAATAATAACTCTAGCATAAAGGCTATATATAAACTAATTGTTGAACGCTCATTAAGGTTTAACCAGCAGGCTGATTGTGTAACTATATTGATAACTAATGTCGATTAAAATTAATGAAATTGTTGCTTTAGCGATTATGTATTACGATACGACTTTGAGTCTCTAACAGGGCAGTCTGTTAGCAATTGAAACTGCAAAATATGTATTATTATTATTTATTTATTTATTTTATATTACATCATCCAGACTAGCATTTCGCTAATGACAACTAAGTTTGTAACTTTAAAATATTTACAGGTGAAACTTTAAAGCTACCATGAGGTATGACAACCATATCATTCTTGAAGCACTATTTACATCCAATGTTATTAATTTAAATGTATATCCAATGATTTTCCACACCCAATGCAATCAATTTTCCTTTAAAAACGACAACCAACGTCTATTTTTTGAGAGGAAAGCTGAACTAGGTGACTTGGGATTGTTTAACAAAGAGTTATTATCTCGGGCTGTTCCGTACCTTGTAAGCTAGGTAAATTGTTATCACCCACTAATACGTTAAATTACGGCTTTCTACCCGTACCTATTTCTAGTCTGTGTCCCATCATATGTTTATACAGAATATCATTTCATCATTCAAAATAATCCTTGTTTACCACATTTTAAATATTAGGTATAAGTCATTTTCGTTTTTGAAACAACTCGATAATATTCGTGCTAGTTTATGAACATTTTAAATGCATTTTTTGTTACCTTTCCTCGATAAAAACAAAAGTAAAAAAAGCTAAAACTATCCATCGTATTGGCTAACTGATTCACAGCGTAAACACAAAAGAATTGGAGTCAAACAGTTTGCTGAACAACCGACATTGGTCCTGCGAAACGCGATTATTCGGTACAACGAATCGATTTCAACGCTCGGGGTGAGACTGCCTCGGGTGGACGCTGCTTTTGAGCAATATAAAACAGTGTCCACGCAGCTCCATCGGCTAATATTCATTAATAAAATAATGAGGGAATCCAATTTGTTAGCTGGTAATGGGGAAATTCGGCTTTATCGTCCAATTTCGAGCTACGAAATAACTCGGACGTTTAATGTAAGCAAACGCCCTTTTAAATTTTGCACTGTATTTTAAATACTGGCAGCGAAAACTTCGCTTCCATTCCTGAATACAGAGTAACTATTGATTCGCCTTCGGACATAGATGGCGTCAGAGACTTGTGTAGGTACTTTTAGGCGACGATTTCAAATTGGATACATAGCCAAAGTCATACATACATAAATCACGCCTATTCATCCCAGAAGGGGTAGGCAGAGGTATACTAACACTCACGTTACAATTAAACTCAAATTACAATTTGAATTAGTTGTCGATTACAATTAATATAATTTTGCTTTAACAGAGTAAAACACTTAATATTTATCACAAACGCGATCATTTACATTCTATTCCACCAAACGCTCAACTAATATCCGATTTTCGGGTGCAGACGATAGAGATTGAAGTAGTATTGAAGCGTTGTACCCTGTAGTATGATAAATTTAAGAAGCAATGATCGCACGCTGCGCTTGCCTTCTGCAATATTTAGCCGCATTCAACGGCCCGGCGAGTTCATGCACTTAAATTATTATAAGCTTTATTTTCACGTAGCAGCCACTCTATTGCAGACAATGGTGGATCGCTTGTAATTATTGCAGTCGCGTGACTAGTTCCGATGCAAAAACTTTCGAGTTGCTCCGACGATTTGTTTGTGTATTTTATGTAGAGAGTTTGGCTAGGCAAAATGTCCCAGTTTACCGACTTTTCAATAAGCTTTAACAAATATTCGATTATAAATAAAAATTGTTAGTATCTGCAGTAGGTTATCCAAAACTGGCGTCATTTTGTAGAGTTGTTGTTGTCGTTGTCATTTGGTAGAATAAAAACCTCCTGAGCTTAGAACGAAAAAATCGATTCAAATAAAGCGCAATCATAATATCTCATATTTCGTATAAAACATTCGAAGTCACGTGCAATTTCAAGTTTATTAATTTCGCTAAGCCCGGAGCATGTCAACAAATAATAAGCCGCGCAAATAGACGAGAATCTTTAATAAAATACAGGAAAGAACGTGTAGCGAGTATTTTTGCGTTAGAGTCATTTCCCTCCGCTCGGGGAGGCGCCCTGCATTCTGTCGCTGCCATCTCTCATTCCAGTCACGAGGTAGGTAGGTGGGCACAAGTTATTTCCCCCGCATCGTCTCACTAAGTGCTCTTTTAGTAATCTGAATACATTCTTATATTCGCTGAGCAGACTTTGGCTTGTTCTTGGCCGGCTGTCAGCTCGTACCCATTAACTCCTTCGTTGCTTAGCTCTTAATTACTTTATTTGTACTCCGATGAGTGGGCTAGGGTTAAGCCATCGAATGTACAGAGATGTGATAAGTGGAAACCACTATGTCGTGTCTTCTTTCATATTTTTTATGTAGGTTGTATGTAGTGACAAAAATTGAGGAAGGGACGCGCGCATGATTGAGTCACGTTGAAAAGATTTGACAAAAAAGGTTTATATTTCAGGCGTGGATAGAGAAATGGGGTAGGTATGGGGAGACCCAAGCGTGTATTTGGTAATTTCATTTACAGATTTATAGTAAACAGATCAAGAGTGACCGAAAGCGGGTGCATGACAAAGGATATAGGTATAGATGAGATTTTGTGAAGCGGAGAGGTGTGTAAGGGACGTAGTCAAGGAATAAAGTGATTGTGGAAAGGCAATAAAAAATATGTGTATGCGTGTATCTATAGCCCAAAGTTCCCAACTGATCGCCGATATTTTATGGCCGATTCCTCAAAAAACCGTGGTGAATATCATCATTATGATTAGATTTTTATTTGAACATTAATTACAAATGTTAGAAAAAATTTTACAAAGAAAATAAAGTCAAAAATCTTTAACAATGGGGCGGTCCCATTAGGACAATAATTTAACGAAAAATTTCTGACTTTATTTTCGTAGGTCATCATATTTTATTTATTAATACCAACACCCAAAATGCCAGTTGGTTTGCCATGGAAATATTCCAACTTCACAAACTCGACCCATCTTCTAATATGCTATCTACGCTCACTTTAGCAAACATGCGTGCTTATATTCTGTCACTGACACCCGAGGTGTGAAAGGATTCCATTTTTCACAACAACAATCGCTGCGAGCGGTGGTCACTTCAGCGGCGTGACTCAGGGTTTAACATACATCTTATCCCTTTCATCCGTTTCGTTGTCATTAATATTGCTATTTTGGTGTCGTCTACCCCGACGGCACAGAATAGTTACAATGGCAAAGAAACCACCGCGTCAACCTCAGAAATTGCTTTTTTGAAATACACACTTGAAACTACTATAGCTATCTATTTACCTAAACTTGTTTCATCGTTGACGACACATTTTGTTACTTACAGTCTATGTGACTACTGTTGTTATTTTTACGAGAATATGTATGTATGTACATAATTTAATATTACATACATACATACATAATTCACGCCTATATCCCCGAAGGGCTAGGCAGAGGTGAACTAGCACCCACGCTTCGCCAATTATGCTAGGTCCCATGTAATAGGTCGCAGTACTTTGCTAGGTGGTAGGTATAAGAGGAACGCTGCTGCCCATTCATCATCACTGTTTTATCCTTAGTCGCCTTGTACGACACCCACGGAAGAGATTTGGGGTTGTGACAATTGTATTCTACTCTGCCCTCACCACACGGCACACATATTATACTTATAATTTTTATCAAATAGTCGAAGTTTATTACAGATCAATCAAGTAAGGGAAAGTAGGATAATTTAAATTTCTTGGTAATTTACACCACTATCTCTTTGACTATTATGTTCACGAAAAAAAAAAATATTTCAAACCTAAATTCTTGAAAACTGACAGTAGGTAGATAATAGACCCGCTTAAAAATGCATCCATAAATGCTTATGTGATACATTAGTTTGGTTTAAGGCTAATGTATCGGCTTCGTCATAGTCTCAGTTGAATGCTAATATTTTTTAAATAATTTATTAGCTAATGTAAATAAAATAATTCTCCCTATATTCTTTCATCCATAGGTAAGGCCTGTGCCCCAGCAGTGGTAACATTACGGATGATGATGATGATGACCTGGGGGCCTACCGCCTAACTGGATTGCTGATGATAGCTTTATTGCAATGCACTGCTTACGGCTATAGCAGCCATCCTGAATTTTTAGGCGGCACGGATTTTGTGCCAAATTCATTCGGTGATCATTCGTTCAAAGCTATCGCTAATAGTTTAGGTACATTTGGTGCGAAATGACAGCATGACGTCATAAACTATAGCTTTTGCTTTAGCAATCGAGTTAGGCGGTAGGCCCCCTGTTGCTATTTTTACAATATTTTTAATAAAATTGTTGTATTAGTCAATATAGCTATTAAATTAACTGCCGATATCCCATGGTTTTAGGATCAACTTGTCTAAACCTGTGCATATGGCACGTGTGCCCAAAATCTCCCGCGTGTGTCGTAAAAGGCGACTGAGGGTTAAAAAGAAGCGATGAATACTGCAATTTACGTGCCTGATTTTATTGGTGATATGTGGATAATAATCCACCTCTGCTCCCTTCGAGGATGTATGGTATTGATTTTTAAGTGTGTGTGTATATGACAAACGTCTTACTGCACTATATTAATGAATTAATAAAATAATTTCGGGGCAAGGCAGGAAGCTGTAGAGCTAAGTAGATTCAAAACAGTTTCAGTTAAGCTTGAAGCAATTCAAAACTATTTCAGAGTACGCCCCGTCATAATGCCACATTCTCTGTACACTGGTTATTGCTCAATATTGGCAGCTACATAAGTATGATCGGCCGCAGATCAAACCGAGCACGACCCTTCAAATAAGGTTCTTACGTAGGTAAAGATAAGGTGCATTCAAACTTCCAAAAGCGACCTGATGTGATATCGGCCGTACCGAACCAGGCATTGAGAGCTCCGAGTTACAAGCACGTGTTATAATACATGTTCTCCGTAATGCTGTGCAGAAACTTAACGAATATCCGGCGAGTCGAGGCGCCAACAAATAATTAATGGGGTAGCTACGGCAACAAAGGCATTTAACTCGACTCGCTTAAGTAACTAATCTTGAAGAGAACTGAAGCAACTACTACAATGTTCTAATATGTAGATATACCATGGAACATTGCTGCCAACGGTACTGATTGACTGACTATTTGGTTTGTAGGTACTGAAAAATAGAAAACATTATACTCTTTCTAATCATTTATTTTCTCGATGACAACACTATATGTTGTGACCAAATTATAGTAGACACGATATCGATAATACAAATGCCCTTTTCACGGCAAACAAAATACTAGATCTATTAAAAAATTCATGTTCGGAAGTAATTGCTGTAAATTGGAATAATGTTGTTAGAAGAACTCAAAATGCTATAATTTCGCATTAGAAAGTTCATGCGGCTTAAGACAATTTAGAAGAACAAGAATTTTTAATAAATTTCGGCGAGAGCTCATCGAGTCATCAGATCTTTATTCAAATCATTCTTATAGATATTACTTTCCTTACATGAGAATGCTACATTTTTCCTGAGTAACTTGGCTACTTTTTATCCCGCGAACAAACTAACGCGTACAAAGTCGCAGAAACACAATCATGTAGTTCCAAATAAATACCGATACAAATGTCAATCATAACTTTAGTTAGAAGATCATTTCGGCAACCATTTTTGGCCCTATTGCGGTAGCTATTACAGTGCCTATTCCAATAGCAATACTGTTGGGTGGTGTAATGTACTAGATACGGTGCTGCCTACGCCTCATCATATTTATAAATAACAAACAACGTCAGATGCCGTCACAAATCGATTAAATTTCATGAGAAAATTAACTCACAATTTTACACATATCTATCTACTTATGATCGGTTCAATGAGCTTCCGAATACACGAAATCAGTAAATTAAGCACAGTTGACTTCATCCTATTAGCTACAGGAATTCGTCAGCACTCCCACGTATAAGGAATACCAGTTATTGATATCGTGGCTTTTCGTATGATTTGTTTAAAATTAAAACTTCTAACTATAAATTAAAAAAATACAGCTATAAATATCATTCTTCATAGTTTTTAACATAGCATCTTCTTTTTCTTTTTGTGATCATTGAACTGTGTGTATAATATACCCCTTTTGTCTGGAAATTGGTTTACCTCCAGCTAGACCAGCTCATCCAAGAATTTAAATTTAATGTTGAACGTTGATAAACTCGCTTATAATTTTGCCTCCATAAAATTATGCACAAAGTACGATTTAAATTGAAAATGAGTTATTATTTGATTTTTACTAAAACATGATGTTATTCGAAAAAATATTTTTACTTAAACATTGTTATTCGAAAAATTATTTAAAAAAATTATAACAAAAATATTCTTCTGCATTAGGAAAGTAATTTCTCTGATTTAACGCTAACTAAGTACGAGACTATACAAACCTGTCAAATAGTTCCAATCGATCGTCAACCTTAACTGTTTTTAGTTAAGTTTAACGGTCCGATTGCCAAACAAACAAAGCCGATTGTGAAAACTTAACACATTGTGGTAGCCTGGGTTTAGACGTGTCTGCAATTATCTGTAGACTAAAAAAGGTAATTACAAAAATATTAATAAAACTCATGATAATCAATAAAAATGTTAGGGTTAAGACTGTCAGAGAATAAACAAAAAAGAAAACAAGCAAAATATCTTACGGTAGGTGCACGTTAAAACAAAATTACGAAACATATTTCTTCCAATGACACAGCGCGCGTCGGGGAAGTTCCCGTACTCTCTTTATAAATATTAGAGAGCCGTACCGCTGATATTTCGCTATTAAACTCTATGGACGGAGTCATAAGTTTTGCGCCAACTGCAAGGAAACATTTATCAATCAGGCGTGTTTTGAATATTTTACATAAAAGCATGGGGATATTATTTATACTGTGATGGTAAACTTTTATAGCACCGGCACATATTTAACGGTAAGCATTATCTTAAACGAAAGAGTTTTTTGAAATAAAACTGCTTTTACGGATATCATGCGCATTGCTGTTTCGTTAGAAATGTTTATGCGGAGAAAATAAAATCAATTTTTTTAAAAAGCTATCATATTTTATCCTTAAGTCGGTAGTAAAATCCACAACGAAGTTCTCTCTAACAAATCTAACATTATTTCAATGTTACGTACCTACTTCCTCTTCGTCTTCCTCACCTGTTCCTAGTTTATCTAGGATCTCTTTGGGCTTGCTGTTGTTGATGGTTTGCCATCGGATTTTCTCATTTAGTCAACTTTAACAAAACTGTTAAAGTCGACTAAATGAGACGTGAATCGGAGCTGGAACATTTTACGTTATGTTTTCTTACACATCCCCAGTTCATGTAATGTAAAGGAAACTAAATATAGTTATATTTAAGTAAGTAGTTATATAACAAACACAGTGATGCGTCAATAATGTGGCCTAAGAGCGTTTTGTCTATATAGTCATTGTGTCGGGTTCGTGGGAATTGGATATTAATAGACTTCTCTATAATATGAAAGATATTTTAGTTTACCTCTAGCCTGCGTAGGAACCTACTACCAAAGAGTATATAATACACTACGTTTAAGAGTCGGGACTTCAAACAAGCTTTTTAAAAATTTTGACTCGCAGTTTAGGCTAAGATCTCGTACCATCCAACAGAGACAGATAAAAAAGTAATGCCAACATACTACAAAAGCAAACTAAGGATGTGGTGTACGCTACAGAATGTGTCGATATCGATAAAAACGAATGGGTACCCCCCCCTGCCTTGCAGACAGGTTTTTTAATCCTACAAAAGCAAAATAAAAAGCTCTCATCGTTTGACAATATTGAGTATTATTCAATTACGTGTAATTATTTAATACAATTTATTTAACAACAAAAAATAAAAGTTATGTTTACAATGTGGAAATTAAATTGTTGGTAATTTTCTGATCTCTTATTCTAGGCGGAGTCTTCAGATGTTAGCTGATCGATCAACACACGTTTTTGCAATGTTGTGTAAGCAAGTAAGCAGGACATTTAGATCTGAAATAATAAATAGATTAAATTAGTATATATATCGTTTGAGTTTACGCTGGTCATCATCAATTCAATTTATTGTTCACCACTTACCATAGCGGACTATGTGTAACGCGCCCGAAGGTCTGGTTCTGCCCAATCAATGAAATCTGGTTCTGAAATAAACCACTCATTAGCTTCAGGAATTGAGCTATTTAACCATATCGGAAAGATAGGTTATGTAACTTACCAATAGAGGCGCTTATGCGGTTACAGGCAACGATCACACCCGACGGGCATCGTGTAGCAAGGCGGCAGTCACGCTGTCTTCTTCTAGTGCCTCTTCAATTCGGAAGATAAGCCGTCAGCTTTTTATATTCATCTCTGTCAGTCGCAAACCGAAACAGCTTTTCAACGGGGTTAATGCCGATCCACTCTCATATGCTTTGCAGCCATGACTCTCGCCTTTCAACAAGTCACGCTGTGATCTGAAAAATAAGTGGAGTTGAACACAGAAGAAGTTTTGATGATGATAATGAGAGATGAACACATGCGAATAATTCTGCGCAATGTTCTGCATTATATTAAAACTCATACAACAAACTTTGTTGTTAATGATGTTAGCTATCTAGTCATGGGAGGTTTTTGTTGTTTTATAAATAACCCTATATATGATATACTATATTTTAATATATTGCAATAGACAATATATATATGTATTAAACTAATGAAACATCTCAAGTACATTTGATACTCAAATTTACGAAAATAGATTTTTTATCGATAATTTTGTAAGTAGTAAGGACATCGCTACGACGCATATGATTTTTGATATAAGTGACCAAAACTTATTTCTAATTACTAAGCGTTTATATAATAACATGGAAAACTACTTACTGCTTCTCATCTAGTGGGAATTGGCCATGAAAACCCACTTTGGGTTTAATTTCCTACCAGATTTTAGTCAACATTTTTCACACCTTTTGTAAAACATTTCGCTGTTATGCACATAAATAAATGACACAAACTAGTAGATATACACTAATGATAAGTCACTGAAGACAATAAATAGGCACAAGATGGAAAACTAAACTAAAACAACGCTATAATTTATATTTTCAAAACGGCATAGTGACATAATGCCATTAGTGACACACTCCGGCAGCGCGAGACAAGGAAGGTTAGATCGGAAGTAAGAGACAAAACAAGTCGCCATTAAAAATTGCCTAAACTCCATACATTTTTTCTGTAGTATGGGAGTTTCGCCAGGCTGCCTACTACTACCTACTACGTTTAACAAAGATTTTCGAAGTATATATAGTTATTATGTCAAATACATAAATCAAACGTCATGATCTTTCATTCCTGTCTGCTTTTGGTTTTTTTAAACCTAAGTGTCAACAGCTTACTTACTTTGAGCTTTGTCGAGTCATAATTGTTTGTTAGTTCGGTATCACTCAACATCGAGTTGTTTTATAGAAAACTAGTGCATACAATAATGTTTTCAGTTGCTACGGATTATATTCTTAGCAGATTGTACGTGAAAAAAAAAACCATGAAACATGAAATCAAATCAATCATTTTATTTCATTTCAGTAAGTCCTATACTTTTATTACCGTTTTCCCAATATAATCTATTGCATTTGCATATTGCAATATAAAATATTGCATCGGTTGTTCCTCGTCCCGGCATAAAACCGAATTGGTTCTGCGTGACATTACACTCCTCCCTCATTTGTCTCGCCTACACTTTCTCCCATATCTTCATACTATGTGACATGAGCTTTATTCCTCTATAGTTGTTACAGTCCTACACATCACCCTTACTTTTGTAAATGGGCACCAGCATACTGTTATACCATTCATCTGGGATCGTCTCTTCCTGTAACAACTTATTATAATTATAATCTTGTATATATCTAATTTAAAATAATACAGTATAATGATAATAATACAGGTACCAAACCTTAATAATATGTAGAATAAGAGTATGTCGTATCTCTTATGGTAATAGTTACGTTACGATACCTCTTGCTACGTTTTGTCGTAGACGACGTTGGACTACGACCCCAATCTGGAGTAATCGACTAAAATGGTTTCTTTTAAATTGACGTAATCTACTCTATGGTATGCCGACTTGCTAATCATATCATCTACAACGTTAGTGGTGTTTGCGATATGGAATCGTTTCAATTTATATTGTTAAAGTCTTAATTAGAATAAATAATTATGTGGTTCATGCGGGAGCTAAAATTAAAAGCATTTCATATAGGTGCGTCACAATTGCCAGATTTAATTAACAGCGGCAGAGCTAATTAACATGCATGCGCGCTTATTAATTCCGTTACCGTGCAAGTGGCGCGCTCAGAATGAGAATGATGAATAAATAGTGAAGTGAGAAAGTAATTTGAGGATCGTGTAGTATCGACGGGTAGGCTAGGCATGCACTGGCCGTGCCATGTCGGCTGACGGAGACGCGAGGAGGTCAGGGCGGGTTGCGAGCACGTGAGCTCCGCACCGGGACCATTCATGTGCAGGGGCGGCGGCTGCGCGCGCAGCAATCGATACGGGCCGAGCGCGGCGGGCAGTGCCCGGCCCGCCGCGCGACGCCTCGCACGCGCCTCTGTCGAGCCGCCTCCGGAGTCCATGACCGCCCTCCACAGATGACGGAGCCCCGCACCCTACGAGGACGCACAGCTTGCCCCACTCGCCACGCCACCCACCCGCGCCGCGCCCCTCCACGCCCCGCACGTCCACACCGCGCGACAAGGTAATCGATAACCGCAGCATCCACTGCTGACCGCTGCCCAGGGGCTGACGAAGCCCTGTAGCCGAGCCTTCCCACCGTCTCGACGCACGTGGTGTAGGCCTACGAAATCTTGCCAGAGGATGTGGTCCCAAATCCCAATTATACCCGTGTATTATATTGACACTACCGAACCTTATTACCGAAGATTACTTATTCCGAATATCTACTTGATAGCCATATCCACACATAACGAAACCCTAAAAGCGACTTAATTAGGTGCATGAGTTAAATGTTATCGGAATTTGAGTAAATGCTCAGCATTTCCGTACCTATCTATTAACATATTCATGAACTTTATATTCATAAGCGTCATGTTAATTGTTTCAAAAGTTTGACTAAGTCTGGTGTTTTATCAAGTGTAGTATTTTTGAGGATTATTTGAGCTTTACAAATTGGAATGTCTAAATAGATTTGCTTTTCTTTAAATGTAAAGTCAGGTGTTGTGATTGATAATGAGCAAAACCGAAACATTATAGGAAAAAAATATTTAAAATATCATCAATATATTTATTTAAAAATTACACATTATAACAGTTTATTTACACATACAAGACTAGTGCCATTTAAATTCCAAAATTAAATATTTAAACCATGAGGAATACAGGTGAAGTTGGGTGTAATATTGTTGTGATAATCTCTTTTTAAATTTCAATATCGTGTTTTGAGAATAAATGGATTATTTATTATTAAAGATAAATTATGATCGATCCAACTTACAGTTAAATATATTGTATGGACTGTAAGGACGTTAGGTAGTGAATTAAAGACTCAATATTATACTCAAATATTCACAAACGCGCTTCCAAAAAGATAATATTCGAAGCAGGTGATAGATATTTGCATTGATAAAATCATATTTTTAAACGCTTGTAAGTCTACACCACGACCATAGCCAAAAGATGAAATCAAATAACTTATGTTGAATAATAATACTATACATCCATATATGACACCTGCAAGAAGTGAATTAACACCCACTTTTCGCCAAATTTGTGAGGTCCCATATGATAGGGGGCATGCATATTGCCATCTATCGGGCACAGCAGGAACGCTGCTGCCCATTCCTCAGCACTTTTTAACCCCTGGTCGCCTCATATGACGCGCAGGAGATTTTAAGGGTGGTGACAATTAATTGTATTCCGATCTGCCGTCACCACACGGCATAGTATTTTAACAATTTTAATTAGTATAATCAACCCGTGATAATTTAATCTTCTGATGACTGATAGACATAGGTTTCCTCAATGACGACAGTGGTACGTCACCGAGCACGCTCTTAGGCTTATCCCGTGTAATCCCTTGCGAAGGTCTTCGTTCCACACCGGAGGGTCGCACCAAATCCTACTAAGCCAGTTCTTCGTCTCTAGGAAAGAAGCCATTTTTTTCGATGGTTATCGATATCTGTTCTTTACAAAATATAAACAGGTTTATCAGAGAAGTTTTTTAATATCGAATGCAAAACATACTTAATATACCTAACGTCTCCGCTGTCACCTTCCATAAAAAAGTTAGTGACGCGTAAAGAAACTCACTGACGTGTACACAAGACAAGAGGCTGAACTTTCCTTCATTGCCGACTCGAAAATCTTCAGGTTTGTCGTCACTTGCTCAGTTTGTTCGACCCCTCGTTGATAATCGTTTCATTTAAGTACTTTCTGCAGTCTTTTGCCCTCTCAGCTTTTGAGCATTTTAAAATTCGACTCATAACACTCTCACAAAATATTGAGGCCCAGAGCCTCCCACACGATTAAAGGGTTAAGTGTTTTGTAATGAGTAAGTAATATACTTCATTCCAATTAAGAGTTGGCATTTGGATTCATTAGCCAGGGATCATTCGATTAGGCCAGAATTAGATACTCTTGTCGAATGTTTGATGGACTGCGGGGAAAGATTACTAGCAGTCATCATAAATGTCCCAAAAATATCAGAATTTATGTAGAATATTTCCATTTGAGTCAGTGTAATCATATAAACTGTGTTATTCAAGGGCCTCAAATTTGTTTCACAGCTCAGAATATCTCAAAGCAATTAAATCAGTTAGCAAATTGATCCTAGCATGACAACGCAATGAAAATAAGTAGCTCATGCACCACGGTAGGTCGGAAAGAAACTGAATCATATTAAGAAACATTAGTGATCCTGATATCGCAGTGGTTAGCGAATATTAGTAAAGGCTGACCAAACCTTGGGTTCCCCTGTGCTTCTTAACGCACGTAAATCACTGAGTTCCAGCATGTAGTTCACCTCGTTCCTCATCATCGTGTTCATCGTCTCGATCTCGAACCACTAACTTGCACTGAGCCCTAGAATATAACCAATATTTCTACCTATATCCTTTGAATTATACAGAAGGCCTATACTCCAGCAGTAGGCGCATAAATAAATAGTCGGTTGATATCAACATTATGTCAAGGCTGAAGACAAATTTAATATTACCAAAAAAGTTTAATGGCTCCAGATTGCATTCCTTAGCCTATTCGATTTTAATTTTAACATTATATAAATGTTAGAAAAATTAGTACAAAGATTTTGGGGTTAGAAAAAGAATTTCGAAAAATTATGATCTTGAGGCGGGAATCGAACCCGCGTCCGCTGCTATCCGGGCAGGTGCCTGACCGCTCGGCCACCCAAGACACTAATTAACTTGCCGAAATTCTTCTAACCTTTACACTTCACGTTGTAAGGCAACGGGTACCCTCGCATGTAGAAATAAATTTCAAACATTCCAAAGCAAATATTTTTACAAATACCGTGCGTTCGGTTAAGCTTGGGTTTGCTTTATAAACTATTCGATTTTAATTTTAACATTATATAAATGTTAGAAAAATTAGTACAAAGATTTTGGGGTTAGAAAAAGAATATCGAAAAATTATGATCTTGAGGCGGGAATCGAACCCGCGTCCGCTGCTATCCGGGCAGGTGCCTGACCGCTCGGCCACCCAAGACACTAATTAACTTGCCGAACTTCTTCTAACCTTTACACTTCACGTTGTAAGGCAACGGGTACCCTCGCAATGTAGAAATAAATTTCAAACATTCCAAAGCAAATATTTTTCTTTTTCTTTCAGCAATTCTTTTTCTAACCCCAAAATCTTTGTACTAATTTTTCTAACATTTATATAATGTTAAAATTAAAATCGAATAGTTTATAAAGCAAACCCAAGCTTAACCGAACGCACGGTATTTGTAAAAATATTTGCTTTGGAATGTTTGAAATTTATTTCTACATTGCGAGGGTACCCGTTGCCTTACAACGTGAAGTGTAAAGGTTAGAAGAATTTCGGCAAGTTAATTAGTGTCTTGGGTGGCCGAGCGGTCAGGCACCTACCCGGATAGCAGCGGACGCGGGTTCGATTCCCGCCTCAAGATCATAATTTTTCGAAATTCTTTTTCTAACCCCAAAATCTTTGTACTAATTTTTCTAACATTTATATAATGTTAAAATTAAAATCGAATAGTTTATAAAGCAAACCCAAGCTTAACAGAACGCACGGTATTTGTAAAAATATTTGCTTTGGAATGTTTGAAATTTATTTCTACATTGCGAGGGTACCCGTTGCCTTACAACGTGAAGTGTAAAGGTTAGAAGAATTTCGGCAAGTTAATTAGTGTCTTGGGTGGCCGAGCGGTCAGGCACCTGCCCGGATAGCAGCGGACGCGGGTTTGATTCCCGCCTCAAGATCATAATTTTTCGAAATTCTTTTTCTAACCCTAAAATCTTTGTACTAATTTTCCTTAGCCTAATTAATCTAGATTTCATACGTCACCGCACCTAATTGCATATATTCAGAAATATCTTTTCTGGCACCCACACACATTGTCGGCATTACCAACTCCGTTTGATGTAAGTAATTATTTTAATTATGAATTTATTACATATTTCATTGCGTGCGAACACAGAGTGGGTAAAGCGTCACGTCGTTTGACTGAGCACCGCCCCCATGCCGTGCATAACGTAGCCGTGAGACTTTTATAAAGAGGTAAATCGATAAAGTGATTAGGTACTTACCTGGGCTAGGTACCTGGCGGTTCAGAAATATAGCAACAGTTCGTGGCGTGTTGAGGCCATGTGTCGTGATGCAGTGCAATTACTCGGTTGCCAGATGAAAATAGTCCAAGGATGCTTTCAAGGGCCTGACTTATGCTAAGTACGGGTTACAGGTCGCGAGGAAGGTGCCGACCAACAAATGCCGTAGTTTATAGCCTTGTGGAAAACTTTTTGTAGTAGAAGTAATATTCTGATTACTCGACGACTGAAAAAGTTTACTCTTGTATGTTTGCTGATGTTCTAAAATTTTGATTTGAAACTACAGTCTAACAAATCTCGATTTGAAATTAATGAAATTCTTGCTTTTACATACATACATAAATCACGCCTATATCCCCGAAGGGGTAGGCAGAGGTGAACTAGCACCCACGTTTCGCCAATTATGTTAGGTCCCATGTGATAGGTGGCAAGCCCATTGCCATACATCGGGCACAAAGTCGCAGTACATTGCTATTGCTAGGTGGTATTAGAGGAACGTTGCTGCCCATTCCTCATTAGTCGCCTTGTACGACACCCACGGGAGAGATTTGGGGTGGTGACAATTGTATTCTACTCTGCCGTCACCACACGGCACATTCTTGCTTTTACGATTATTTATTTACGATTTGTGTTTCTCATATCGCACTCTGCTAGTAACAGAAACAATAAAATCGAAATACTCGTACATAATGGCAAATCATCAATTTCATTAATTTCATGCGAGAATTGAATTGTTAACTCCAGAGTTACTTAATCAGTCTGCTTGTCCAGTTTGTCTTGCCAAACGTTATGCAGTTATTCGAGAACACTAAAAGCAATAATATTTTACAGCCATTGCCTACCTTTTATTCAAATTATCTACTTAAATTGGTATCTCTTTTTTCTACATAATGTTATAAATACCCTTGGTCTTTACGCATTATGTATAAGAGGGCCAATTTCTGTTCAGTCAATAAATCGAGTCAATAAACCCAATAGATAGCAATTGGCCTCTAGTATAACTGAACTCTATTTACAATCGGTCCTGTTCTAATCTGATCGAATCAGAAATCATATTAGGGGAACAGAAACTAAATTTGCGTCTTTCTGGCGATATTAGTAGGTACAGGTAAGATTCTTGTTCAAGATTACGTCTTACGTAGTCGATTACTTCTACTATCGGCGATATTGTTGTGTGTTAGCATTTTTGTGCGTAAACGAGCGCTGGTAGATATGAAATTGTTTGTGAGCATTCTTCAAATAATTACTTTCGCAAAACGGACATAATCCAATAAGCTGTTCCGTGTTATTCAGCAGTTAGTGCATTAGGTTTCGACCTTAACCTGATAGAATTAATAGCGAAGTATTTTTCGTAAAGATACATATTTAGTAGATACAATTTTTTTCTGAGAAGTACACCTACCGCTCGAAGGGGCAGTGGCTTAGGGCGCTCGGAGTGCGATTGCGCAAACTAAGCAATTTTCGCTAAGGCATTAGGCGGGTGACCAAAAAATTTTTTCCGTGATTCAGAATTGGGACTTTAAGTCGTTGGTCCCGCCTGCATCTGCAGTTGTTAAACCCACTAATCCGCACTGGGCCAGCGTTGTATCAGAATCGTATCGGTATCGGCAAATCTTTGTGATAAATTCAGACTTTTGTACTCGGGTCATGGTTGTATAAATCTTTATGTAGTATATTACAAATGTACATTACAAAAATTGTATCTTATCTGTATTGTATAAATATAAAAATATCGTGTCATAGTGTTTGTTAAAAAAAACTCCTCTGAAACAGCTTGACCGATTTTTATGAAATTTTTTATGTGGGTATATTTAGTAGGTCTGAGAATAGGTCGTAGACTATTTTTTATGCCCCTGGGTAATAAGAGCAAAACAACGTTTTGCGGATCAGCTAGTATACCTACTTTAAGATTATTATATTATACTATAATATATTAAAATTTGTCCGAGTCGTCTAGTTTCCATAACACAAGTTCATAAGCTACTTACTTTGGTCAAAATGATAGGCCTGAGATGTAAATGTGTTTCTATTTTTTTCTTTACCGAGACGTCATTTTCAATTGAAACATTTTGTCCTCAGGTGATGCATCAAAGATGAGTCGCCGCGCGCGGCCGTGACATGGGAGCGCAGGCATGGGCTGGCGCGCCGTGCAACCGCCGCACATCGCCGCCGGCTTGCTCCTCCTGCTGCTAGTCAACCTGCCAGGTAATCTAGCACGAATTTAACTAGACTGGGAACAGGGCAGGGAGAAGAAGAAGGCCTAGACAAGATGCCTAGACTATTCGATTCGAACGAATAGACTAAGAATGTATCTTCTTCTTGCTGCCCTATTCCTTATTTATCTGGGCTCGGCGCAGTATGTTAATTTCCTCTTCCATTCATATCGATCATACATCAATCACGCTTATATCCCCGTAGGGGTAGGCAGAGGTGGATTAACACCCATATCGGTCAAACATTATTAAACAACCGACTCCCTTTTCATTCAATTAAATTCCATTTTAAAGGTGCTAGTGATAAATGAATGTATAGAAAAAAGACGGAAAGGACCATGTCCAGAGACCGATGAACGGAGAGAGCGATTGATTCCAATCCATACTTCTCAAGGCATATCACGACATCAACCCTCTTTGGGTATGCTGTTTTACTGTTGTTAACCATTCGGTTTCCTCATGGTGCTTATTGGTGTACACCGGGCAATCTCGTTTAGTCGTCTTTTAAGACACCCCTGTGGGCCTACCGCCTAACTCAATTGCTGATGATAGCTCTATAGCAATGCACTGTTTATCCGAGTGACCGCCTAAAATTGTATCAGCAATAAGCACAGAGTATAACAACGACTGCTAACGTGAACGAACGATATAGTTCTTCTGTCATAAGATGACCTTTGCATTTGTTTGAGTGATCGCAAAAGTAGGGTTAGTGAAAAAAATAATATAATTAAATATATTTTAAAAGAAAATATATTTTTTTTATAAGCAAGCTATTGAGTAGTTTCGAACGTATATAGGAACGGACATACACACAAATCGAACACTTAACCATGCTCCGGCTTCTCCGAAGTCTGGTAAAACACTATTAATGTCCATAACTTATTAAAAAAAATATTCTTACTCTTTTACATCGTTCATTGAATCTTCACTTTCATCTGATGACACATCAGAGCCTGTGCGATGATCTAGCGCTCCGTAAAACCATCAATAGCGTGGTCGCGACCATCAAATGCTTTTTCTTCTTTTACTGCATGGTCACAATCCTTGCCCATATATTTTCAATGGGTTTAAAAAATTTCACTAATATCTAATTAAAACAGCGAAATATTATTAATATACGTAGCTGCTAGCGGTACAAAGGAAAGTGCGAGGCAGAGTATTGACAGTTGACGGACGCACCGATTTGTAGGGCTAACACGGACCGTGGAAAAAATTACAGTGTTTCCTCTCGGGATTTAGTGGGAGTTAGAGCGAGAGAAAAAGATTTTCTTTGTCTCGAGAGAAATGTGTCTACGTCCCATGCTACGGGGGCTGTAGTATTGACAGCTATCAATTTAGCTAGCAGTCATCTTGAATTTTCAGGCGGTACGGATTATTGGATTATTGTATATTATTAAAGCTATTGCTGATAGTGACAAGTTCAAAAGCTATAGCTGATAGTGACAGCATGACGTCATAAACTATAGCTTTTGCTTTAGCAATAAAGTTAGGCGGTAGGCCTGCTGGGGTGAGTCGGGGCTGGCACATTCTATTTAATTTTTTTCGCTCCCAGGTCAGCGTAGACGACTAAAAATTAAAAGTACGAAACTATCGTAAGAGAAAACAAAATGGCGACCGTCGTGTCAAATGTGAGAGTCGCTGTCAAAAATTGACATTCGTTCGATAGATTCGTTTGCCACTTGGCTAGGCACCCAGCTCCACACGTACGCCGTCATTCCAGTGACAATGAAATATGCATTGTGTCTGGCTTGGATTGCCGTTCCGGAATGCAAGTGATTGAACCATGTGAATTTAACACTGGGAGCCACCATTGTCTGGAATTCGCTCCATAATACACATGCTCTAGATAGGAGACTGGGCGTCTTCACGATTTCTGGAATTTCCTTGTGTGAGTGATCAATCAATCAATATGTTTAAAAATAGTGAACTGCGATTCCTTTTCGGATATCGATCTGAATTCATGAGCGAATTTTGAACAACTAAGATACGCGGGCTTAGCACGGGCACTTGAAAGTTTCTGTCTCGGGATTTCGTGGGAGTTAGAGCGAGACGAAAAGATTTTCTTTCCCCGAAGGAGATGTGTCTACGGCCGGTGCTACAGGAGCTGGTGTATGATTAGGAGTGGACCAATGGTAGTGTAGATTATTATTATGCTTCGAAATTGTCATTGGTCACGTCTTGTGTCAAGGAAGAAAGTGTGTGTGACGTGACCGTCCCGGCGGAGAGATGAAAAGTAACATTGCGGAAGACCGCAATAGTTACCCGCATCTCTAGTTTTCCAATCCATTTCTAGTGGGATTATAAGTGGGATGATATGATATAAATGGCATGGAATGGGATAAAGATAATAATAAATAAATAAATATTTTACACTCACACCTATCATCTAGCCCAAAGTAAGTAGCCTAAGCACTTGTGTTATGGATACTAGATGACGGACACATTTTTAAAATAATCATGTATATAAATGTTGAAAATATGCTACATAAACACATACACAACCATGACTCGGAAACAAACATTTGTGGTCATCACAAAGTTTGCCCCTACCAGGATTCGAACCCTCTTGGCCAATACCCTACAATCTGAGCATTCGACCAAGGCGGCAGTCAAGTCAAAGACATCCAATTAAAAGCCTTTTACTATGGAAATATAACGCATAGAGTAAATGTTGTTCTGCCTATATTATTCCATCCATGGGGAAAGCCTGTTTTAGGCCTACGCCCTAGTAGTAGTGGAATTTATAGATTGATGATGAATTTAATGTCACCATATGCGGAATCTTGTAATATTTGATCTTTGGCATCGTAATTTTTTTTTCATCCCCTATCTCGGAAAGAGTATTTTTGTTTTCGATATCTGAGCGCAAAGGCCGTTTTTATCCGCTAGAGGATAAAGTAAATTTTAATTTAGAACATCGTGTGCACTGAGTTTGTGAATTGAAAACATCAATAAACCTATTTACCTCTATGGCGCTGAATTTATTATGCAACCTTTTTTAATTTGTTAAAAACTCAGACTCGGAACCTTGGTGTACCTACTTTTTTATTTTCTTTGCGCGCGCCATTTTCTTTTCTTGTCTTAATGTGAAAACCAGTTAAAAACAAGAAACTTGAAAACAAGTGAAAAAGCTAAAATGAGTGATCATAACGACGAAGTTTATGTGACCCCAACAGAAAGTCTTAACGCAGAAAGTCACTTTCGCAAAAGTAATCGTGAAAAATTTGGTCATTTTCACACAGGTAATGTCACTTTCATAGTAACCCTCGCAAACGCCCAGGATTCTAATTTTTGAATCCTTCGCTTGCTCGGTTATCAAAATGCTACTTTGCACTCTTGTATAACAAATAACTATTAATTACTTTGTAATTAGGTTCCGTAAACTTTCTGGGCAAAACAAATAAAAATTAGTACAAAGATTGTGTGTGACAGTGACTTGGTTGGCCGAGCGGTCCGGCACCTGCCCGGATAGCAGCAGACGCGGGTTCGATTCCCGCATCACGACCATAATTTTTCGAAATTCTTTTTCTAACCATCAAAATCTTTGTACTAATTTTTCTAACATTTATATAATGTTAAAATTAAAATCGAATAAATAAAAATAATGTACCTATATGTGTATGTATAGTAGAAAACTTATTTGAATTCGTTAGTTGTCGAGACCTGCCCCTAAGCAGCCCCTTGACGGTCACACACCGTGACTTGCATTTGCATTGTCGACGTCACGCGGCCATGCATGAAAGATCGCCTAATTTGATGGCAAAACATGATAATATCCGCATTTCATTCCACAATCAAGAGCTTTGTTGCCAGTAATTGGATTAATAGCTTCGATCGCGTCGTACAAGCGAGACTTAGTTCTTACTAGTCCACATTGGCGGAACGTGTCCTACCTGGGATTTTAGTATTTTTCCTCTTCCATTCATATCGGTCAGACGTCATCATGCCATCCACTAAATTTTGATTCATTCCATTACACCGGAACGGTGCTAAGAATGCATAGAAAAGAGATGGAAAGATGACGAGAGACAGATGAACGGAAAAAGTGATTGAAATGACAACATTTCAATCCATACTCCTCAAGGTTTTGTCTTAAGTTTTACAGCCGGCCACCTGCCTAACACCAACCTTCTTCGAGTGTCACCTCTGTCACCTCACCTCTGCCTACTTATGCTCGAGTTCACCAACTTTCCATAAAAAAGGGTCAAAAACTAACGGTTATCTTTAATCGCCTGTTTAAGTGTTGGTGAACGCCAGCCTAAATAAGCGTGATTTATGTATCAATGTATGTTTCTAATGCGAATAATATTGCAACAGTAACCTGCCACCAAGATCACCAAGATGCCGTGCATATCACGGCGATCCTCGGCGAGAGCGTGGTGTTCAACTGCCAGGTGGACTTCCCCGAAGACATCCCGGTGCCGTACGTGTTGCAGTGGGAGAAGAAGGTAGGCGAAACGGTACGACGGTCCACACTCCACTCTTACAATACAACGCTGCTCATCTACGTGTGTGTGTTTCTGTTCAGTAGAGGTCGGCTCGTCCCCGCGACGCGCCCCGCAGACTGTAAAGTATGATGCCGTGCGGTGTCCCCGCACGGCACCTATATGTTCCGTGCTAGTGGTAACGCGCGGGCGCCGCGGGCCGAGGGCTCCGCCCCTGGCCCTCGCTCCGCGCGCGCCTCCGCAGCCTTTTGTGTATCTGCCTCTTCTGCGTATTGCCTTCGTGTAAGCGTGCGTCGCCACCCGTACGGCCGACGCACACCACAGTGACAAAGGCCTACAAACGAGTCCGAGAGAGCAGCAGACCCCCGTTAGACGAACATACACATACACTGCCACTTTACAACTACAATAAGAGTTTAATTTAATACTTAATTAATTATGGTTATTTTCTTTGGGAGCACCTCGTTTTCCGAGATAGCATAAGTCGGGAGCACTATATCGCTTAAACGGCTGACACGGGGCACGCACACTCCCTCGCGCACTGGCGGCGGTTCTGTCTGTTTCTCTCTTCCTGTGGCTGTGGGCTTCCCCCACGCTCTATCCGCAAAAGTAGTTCCATGTAAAAGTACCTACATTTTACCTACTATATATTTATGTATAATTACAAAGGCATAACAATTATCCTGAATTCGATTTTGCACTCTCTATTGTCCATATCCAGCATGCTGTAGTGAATATTTGTTTTGTTGTTCACTTTTCATTATCTTGCACGAAAAGCGCATTAGTGCAATACCTGACTGAATTATTCATTACGCCTCTGTACCTAAATAAGCTTAAATTTAAGTAGTTTAAATTCAATGTGTATGTGACTCGTTGGATATTACCATAATACAAGTTGTATCCAACTAGAATTAAAATTGGTGATCATTTTGATAGGACCATTTCATAATATTATTTTTAATTGCATGTTTATGTAGTGTTGTATTAAATCTTATCACAGCATATCGATATTACACTTGTTTGTACTTACTCGTACAAAACTGCTGTGGTAAGAATTGCATTTCATGTGAATTCAGTGGTAGAGATCGGATATATTGTTGCATTGAAACTTAACCAGACGCAAAGTTAAGTTTCCAAGTAGATAGATGCTAATTTTAAGTAGTTGTTGTAAAGGCTGAAGCACAAAAGAATACGCGGGCATCGCGTATTTGCAACGGTTGTGTGTGACATGATGATTAATTGCTCGGGCTTTAGGGTACTAGCGCACTGGACAACCATTTGCGAAAAGATTTAAATATTGGTCTTAGCTCGAGAAAGCGAGTAAGTGAGACATTATCTAACTTGAGGAACCTTTAGAATTTTCAATTGTTTACCCTATTTACTTTTGTGCGATTAGTTTTTTGAGTCTATGGTGTCAGCGGTTGTTTGTTGTCATTGCAAGGGTCGAGGGTAAAACATCTACCAATAGACAAATTGCATTTGCTTCTCGGTTCAACGCATTCGAGGGGAGGAAATCGAAAATTATATCCCCTCAGAAATGTTTTATCAATACCAAAGCATTTTTTGAATTTATTTAAAACTACGCCGACCCCGAGGAATATGATGGGATAAACAATGACGGGGTTATGATAAGACTGAAAAAAACCTCATTTACAGTCTAAAACTGTGCAATGACAATGTCGCTCGGCCTGTGGTTGTCCAGTCTGTAATATCCCTTAGGTTTTAGCACGTTATACTGATATGATACAGACTTCACTCTCACGGGCTGACTTTGAAGCAGTAACAGTAAAATATAAACGAAGAGGACTATCAAAATTTAAGTCGACGGCCAATCGGATTGGCGTAGAGACCGAGTCGTAGTCAAATCGACGTCGTGTCTGTATTTCGTGCGAGTTTCTTTCGTCTGTCACATGCATGCCACGCAAGCGCTATGCGGCCGTATTCAGAGCATCAGCCGACGCGCCAGGTCAGGCCAGTTGGTGAAATGTTATGTTGATGGTAGGGACAGGACATCCCGATCTACATCTGGTACGAGAGCTACCCGACGCACAGCGGTGAGGGTTACGAAGGGCGAGTGTCGCGGGTGGCGCCCGACTCGCCCTATGGCGCAGCAAGCCTCAATCTTACCAATATACGGGAATCCGACCAGGTGGGTACCTATTTTATTTATAATTTGACTTGTTGACCTGCCCGACTAGCATGACCAGCGAAACACGATGTTAAAGCCATTTATCGCTTTGTACTGTCAAAACTCCATCGATTTTTGACAGTTCAAAGCGATAGATGGCTTTATCCTAACGTGTTTCGGTGGTCATGGTACCCGGGCAGGCATCCGCACGGTGAATCCGTGGAATGCTAAAAGTTTCCGCATCGTTTTATTTATTTATCTTATTTATTTGTTCATAGTCCAGCAAATTAATGAGGCCGAAAAGCAATATAATATTGAACTTAAAACAAATTTAATTAATGCAACATACCTACGTAGTATCTCTATACAGTTTGAGTATGCAACTAAGTAACTTTTTGAGTAAGTAAACTGTGCAATTTTCGCCTGGCGATGACGATGCTAAATTACTTACATCCACAGTAACTTGTACTATATGTGAAAATTCCTATCATATCGAGATATATGTCGTGGACAGTCCTAATAAAAAACCCGGGTTGACAGAAGCTGCAAATATATTATGAAACAAAAGGGGAATCTGCAATAATAGAGACAATATAAGAGCGGAAAGCTTGAAAACGGAAAACGTATGATGATGATAAATGTGTTTGAAGACTTCACTATATTTGCAAAGAGGTCTGCTCGCTCCTTTTACCACCTAATGTACATTGTAATAAGATCCCAATTTGGGTGCTTGGGCTTAATGTAGCAATATCCAGCTCATTTCAGAAGCAGTATTAATGACAAGGCCGAGCAGAATCGCTATAGGAGTAGAATAAAATACTCTTTCTGGTAGTTACGTACACGCTACCGAAAATTTATAATGGTTACAATAGAGAAATAATTAAAGTTTCTTACCAACTAGTTTATAAAAGTTACCACAATCAACTACAACGCTTAGACATTTGTACGTACTGCCGTAATTCATATGTCGTGTGGTGACGGCAGAGCAGAATCCAGTTGTCACCAAACCCAATCTCTCATCAATCCTACTACCTAGCAATATACTGATTTACGTGCCCGATACATGGCAATAGGCTTGCCTCCTATTACATTAGGTCGAAAGTGGGTGTTATTTCACACCCCTTCGGGGATTACATATGTATGTTATCGCTAAAAGCGTTCGGTTCTGGTTAGTTATGTTATGGCACACCTGACTGTTAACTTTTCCGCCCGCTCCGTGTATGGAAAATCCCACTTCCTGATTAGGGGGTTACACAAAACTGATCTTACCTAGGGCGATAAAAAAGATCGCATTTTTATCGCCCTCGCTTTCGACTCGGGCGTCAAATTCTTGCGATCTGAGACGAAAAGCAATGAAACGAAAACTCTAGCATTCCATTTCACACAGCGTGGCACAATGGTGTGACCCACATAAAAATCTGAATATAGAATCCCGCGAATTCCCGCATCAAGACCATAATTTTTCGAACTTTTTCTAACCACCAAAATCTTTGGAATATCGAATCATCAGAATCCTCTCTGCCTTTAGGGTTGGTACGAGTGCAAGGTGGTGTTCCTCAACCGATCCCCGAACCAGCACAAGAACGGCACTTGGTTCCATCTCGACGTGCACGCGCCACCGCGGTTCGCCATCACACCGGAAGACATTATATACGTTAATTTAGGTAAGACACGCAACATGCCTTTAGTGTGTAATATTACCCGCAGGGCCAGCCCTGCTGTAACCTTGGCGGTACATTAAAAGTCCACCTAATGGTGAACGCACACTTATCCGACCCGAACGCACCGAAGTCTGCGAGGCCTCCGCACACCTATCCATCGTGCGCTAAATTTGTTGACTTCCTTATCTTAAAATGGAAAGTCCACAAAATGTCTAATGTTCGAGATCGCTATCATGGAATTAAATAATGGCAAAACTAAACCAATATCTTAAACAGTTCCGTTCATCGGTCTCTCGACATGGCCCTCCACCACTTTTTTTGATGATATGAATCCAAAGTGAGTGGATGGTTTGATGACGTCTGACCGATATGAACGGAAGAGGGAACATACTGCGCCGACCCCAGATTAACTGAAGATGATGGTATTGAACATGAGGCTAAAGGTTGTCAAGCCCATCAACTAGAATCTTCCCTCAATCATTAGAATAACCTTTAACTGCCGCAATAGAACAATGTAAACTTGTTATTATTTCACGACGCGATTAGAGATTGTCGATGATGCTCTCATATTATAACATTATAAGGTGTTTCATCTCAAATCTTGTATTATTTTAAAAATATATACATAAATCACGCCTGTATCCCCGAAGGGGTAGGCACTGGTGAACTAGCACCCACGTAGAAATACACTGCCGGAAATATGTAAATTGACATTTCGCTGATGAGCCAAATGCCTTAAAGTAGAGACGTGATTCGAACCACTTCACTGTTACAGGAGATGCCATCATCCTCAACTGTCAAGCGGAGGGCACGCCCACACCCGAAATTCTGTGGTACAAAGATGCGAACCCCGTGGAACCATCAGGTACCGTGGGCATCTTCAACGACGGCACGGAGCTACGCATCAGCAACATCCGACACGAAGACATCGGCGACTATACGTGTATCGCACGCAACGGCGAGGGACAGGTGTCACACACCGCGCGTGTCATCATCGCTGGCGGCGCTGTTATCACTGTAAGGGTTTTGTTTATTAATATACGGTCAACGGCACTGAAGACTGCTCAAAACTGTAAAATTTCTTCAATCGATTGTTAACCTTAACTTGTTTGTAGAAAAACACAAAGTCGATTGAGAAAATTTTACTTTTTCTAGTAACTTGACGTGCTGTTGTACTGTATCTTCACCACTTCTAGGGTCATCATCATCCGCCTGCCCTGTTCCTAGTTTATACGGGATCAGCACAACAAACTACTTTCATAAGAACCACGAACATTCATTCATTTAATCGTTCTAGGCAATTTTTCTGACACACTTAAAATCCCCAATGCAGATGCCACCAACGAATCAAACGAAGCTAGAAGGAGAGAAGGTGCAGTTCTCTTGCGAAGCAAAAGCCCTTCCAGGCAACGTGACCGTGAAGTGGTTTAGAGAGGGCGCCCCTGTGGCAGAGGTGGCAGCCCTGGAGACCAGGGTCACCATCAGAAGAGATGGCGCGCTCGTCATCAACCCAGTGGCAGCAGACGACTCGGGGCAGTATCTCTGCGAGGTGTCCAACGGTATTGGGGACCCGCAAAGCGCTTCAGCTTATCTCAATGTTGAATGTGAGTTTGCAACTTGATCGGATCCTGTACCAGATATAATAATAATATTTTATTTGGAAAACAAACAGCTTCTGCTTATAATTAATAAAATATTGTCTTTTTCTATAAAAATGTTTCGCAGTATAAACGACACAGTTACGATTACATGACTCAAATAGATTTTCAAAAATTAATAGATATACGTAGCAGCGATATTTTTACAATCATCGACAACCTTTAGATATCAGAAGTCTGAACTAAGAGACCTACTTATTCATAAATTGTAGGTTATTTAATAATAATAACTAATATAATACAATTTATTACAAAAAGTACATAGATGTTCTATATCACCGCCCTTGATAATTTGTTCCCCTTTAGTCAAATACTACAAAGGGGTATAGGTTTGTTGTCAATAATCTTTTATATTTCCAACTAGATCCAGCAAAGGTGACGTTCACACCTACAGTACAATACCTGCCGTTTCGTTTAGCGGGAGTGGTGCAATGTTACATTAAAGCAAACCCACCACTACAGTACGTCACGTGGACGAAAGACAAGAGACTGTTAGAACCTTATCAGACGAAAGACATTGTGATAATGAACAACGGTTCGCTGCTGTTCACCCGCGTCAACCAGAATCATCAGGGGAGGTACACATGCACCCCTTATAATGCTCAAGGAACCCAAGGTTCTTCAGGTAAATATCTGTTCAATTGTTTTCTTTATATCAGGCCTTTACGTTTGTTTTGGGTAAATGATTGTCATTTTACTTGATAATTAAACAGAAATCATCAGCATTTTTCTGCTGGTATCGTCGGCACAGGTGGTGTCCTCTCCCGTTTATATCGGTCAGACTATATCGAGCTATCCATTATCATCATCATTCGTCAGCCTTGTTCCGAGGTTATCTAGGATCGGCGCAGTTAGTTGTCTTATCTGTAATTTACTGCGTCTATGTGCAATTTATTAAGAATCCTCTTTTAATAAATCCATAGTACTTAGTTTGCTAATAAAAATGTATCGATACCTACTTAAATTGTTAGTGGTATATCAGACCGTAATTATAAACTATATTTCCAGGTCCAATGGAAGTTCTAGTGAGGAAACCACCAGTATTTACAGTAGAACCAGAACCCTTATATCAACGAAAGGTAATATTGCATTTACAGCAGTCTTAATATTATTAATGTTTTTGAGTTGCGTCTCTCTTATATTAAATTAGCGAATATACTCTAATACTACTCTATACGACTAATTACGTAAAGGAGGTTCGTATATGTATAAAGTACAATCATTGCAATTCCGATCAAACATAATAATGAAGTAGAAGGAAATACTTGAAAAAAAATAAAGACACAAGATAGTAGAAATTTCAAGATTCTGGAAATCTCCTTAATTGCTGCCACTATCGGTAGTCCACATTTCGACTTCACTTTCATAGATTTAAACTAATAGACATCTAAAAGACTCTCCAAATGAGAATTAATATATCTGTTCGTCTATAAGGCCATATGGGCCGCTGCCTGTAGGAACATTTGGGGAGGCCGAGGGTGTCCAGTGAAAACTGTCATCTACAAAAGGCTTTAGATCCTGCAGAATCTTTTGGTCAAGTACGAGAACTCAATAAAAACTGAACTCACCGCTAGCATGACCACCAAAACAAGATATGAATTATAGCCATTTATCGCCTTGAACTGTCAAAACAATGGATATTTGACAGTTCTAACCGATAAATGGCTTTAACATATCGTGTTTTGGTGGTCATGCTAGCCGGGCAGATGTAGGTTATAATGATGATTTTATGATAGGACCATAGGTACTTCATTGAGAATCCAGTAAAAATGCGGTCCAGTGAAAACGGATAATTATCTACAATTAAGACGGCTTCCGATAAAAGGGGATCCTTAGGCGAAAATGACAACTCGATAAAAACCGGTCTCTGATTTGATATGCTGGCTATACGCACAGGTGGGCGAGTCAGTAGAGATGCATTGCGAGGCTCAGGAAGCGGAGGGCACTCAACGGCCCAGCGTGCAGTGGCGGAGGCGCGACGGGCTTCCCCTGCAGAAGACCCGAGTGCGAGCGCTCGGCGGAAACATCACCATCGACACGCTACGGCGTCAGGACTTCGGCATCTACCAGTGCGTCGCCTCCAACGAAGTAACTATTTCTATGACTCGCTGTGACTGTGACTATTTCTTTAACTCACTACCTATTTCTTTGACCACTGCGTCATGAAAGGCATTTGTGTATTTATTTATTTTTATTATTCTACATTCTGTCAAAAAAGACATCGATCTTTGACACAACATTACTAAAATTCCTTTTGCGATTGAACTCGAATCCTGTAATGTACTTTCCACCACATGCTCTAAAAACATAAAAAGTTTTCGCTAAATAATTTTACGGAAATCTTTCTTACATTGGCTTAGAGGAGGAGCTCGATAGCGCAGTGGCGATGGATAATTGAAATAAAAATCAAAATAATGATAACGATGAGTCTGTTGGACGCAAATCTAGGAACACCCGTTCCAATGGAAGTACAACTTGCAGGTGGCGACGATAGTAGCGGACACGCAACTGGTGATCGAGGGAACACAGCCGCACGCGCCGTACAACGTGTCGGGTACAGCTACCGAGTTCCAAGTGACGCTGCGCTGGCACCCCGGGTACGCGGGCGGGCCCGACTACAAGCAGGACTACACCATCTGGTACAGGGAGGCCGGCTTCTCCGAGTGGACCAAAGTGCCTGTCACGCCCTCGGGCGCTACCTCAGTAAGTCAACAAGGGGCAGGAAAGATACTTAAATGAACACAATTACCTTTAGTTTCGAAGAAGCTTTTCATTAAAAGATGTGCCATCTTACATAAAAAATTTATTGTCGCTATGGATATTGGTAAAGGTTTACTTACAATCTGAAATAGCTCGCCATCCAGCCATCGGTATCTGATTAGTCATGACTTTGGATAAATTAATACAAAAATCGCATTTATAGAAATGGCAAAAAGTTAAATTTGAAGGAAAAACAAAAATTTTAAGAAATTATAATTATGATTGGCGGAAAATATTTTGTAGCTACGATGGCCGATTACAAACCAACTTTCAGGATACCTTTGTCAGGTATGTGTTTTTTATCAAACTCTAGAAATGTAATTGATAACTAATACGCCCGTCTTATATTTTTGGGGTGATTACCTACTTCGAGGCGGAATTTATATGTAACTTCGAAACAAAATTATATTTAGAGAAAATCGTCCTTTTCATTCCATGTGTAATTTGAGTTAATTCGAACTTAGCGTATCCAAATATAATATATCTCAATCCTTCTCATAATTTTGTGCAGGTAACGATAAATCGCCTACAGCCAGGAACCACCTATGAATTCCAAGTAAATAGCAAGAACACCATAGGCGAGGGAATGATGAGCAAAGCAATAACTATTAGAACTTTAGGTAAGACCATTGTAAAATAGTTTTTGGTGGAGGATAGTTTTTTAAACTAACATATGAGGGAATGGATCGTGTGATAATGTTTTATTTGTATAAAATAAATAATTTGTGACGTAAAATACAACATGAAATCTTCAACAGCATCAGACAATTAATTTAGGTTTAAAAATCATTCGGAGAAGTGCTGATAATGTGACATAATTTGTATTGAAATATAAATAACATTGGTCACTATCCTCATGATTTCATTATTAACGATTCCTCTATTAGTCAAATTATTAATCAAATATAAAGTTAAGGAGGTATAATGAGTTAAAGAACGTTCATGAATTCAATATACCTCCATGCTTTCATTCTACAGTTTCTAATATGATTTCATGATTTTGAGATGGTTAAAACCCGCTATCAAATATTCTGTTAGGCATGTATCATAAGTATTGTAATTAATTTAATGGAATTTATTATTGCACTAACTAATCGAGTTCCAGGTCCAAGGGTTGGTGTTACAGCGGTAGAACTAACTGTTCAATTTACATTGCTTTTTGTAGATGTAGGCGCGAAGCCGAAGATACCACCCACGCCCGCGGGGCCCGTAGACGAAAAGATATTTCAGAACGCACCCGAAGGCTCTGGTATATACTTACAATGCACTTTGTAGCTCTTACTAACCCTATTATGCAACTGTTGTACAAATATCAAAAGATCTAGGGGTCGAAATATCAATGTCTTTAAGTAGTTCTAAATATGCGTATAGATGGCGCTGTAAGTATACAGTTTTTTATGATAGTAGGTACCGTTAATTACAGACAGTTATGTTGGATCAGATTGTTATGTTGACTAGTAATAATATATGTATTGTTAGAAAAATACGATCCCTACTCTTTCGGTGTATGTAACATAAATAGGGGTAATTTATGTGTCGTGTTGGTTGTGGTTCCCATGTAGTACAAACTAATAATCACTTTGGTTGCTGTTTAACGTTAATTGTATTATTTATAATTAAAATTTTATATATTTCCGTATTTTGCAGCACTTGTTATTCTAACCGCATTTGAAGTCTCTTTACTTAAAAACCTTAAAAAAATTGATGTTTCGAGTGCTTGAAATACTGTTTTATAATAATTTGTATCTCCTAAAATAATTATAGATAGCTACTTATCTTTAAAGACACTATTTACACTACCCACTATCTAGTCTTCCCTTGTACGTAACGTAGAACAGGTGATTCTTCATCGTAACGATTTATATGTGGAATCGTGCCTCAGGTAGATCTAACTAGTTACTCCTTGCATTAATCTCTTAAATTATTATTTTGGCCAGTACTTCAGCCCCCGTAGCACGGGACGTGGACACATCTCCACGGGGGAAAGAAAATCTTTTCGCACTCCCACTAAATCCCGAGACAAAACACTGTCAAGTGGTGGAGAGAGACTTGTCCACGTCCCAGTGCTAGGCCCGCAGAAGATTCATTGAGACTTATGGCCGTAGGTCCGAAGTCGGGGCCACCCCGAAACCTGACGGTGACGGAGGTGCACAACGGTTTCCTGATCACGTGGCAGTCGCCTCTGGAACGCGCCAACTTGGTCCAGTACTACACCATCAAGTACCGCACTGACGCGCAATGGAAAACCCTGAACCGGGGCCAGATCAGACCGGAGGAGACCAGCTACTTAGGTAAATATTCCGTCTAGCCAAACGGCCAATCTATTCGAACGCATAGAATACAAATGTATGAAACTGACGGTTTACAGGGAAAACAACATGGCGGCCATCGTGTCAATTTTTTTTATTAAGCCATGCACCCTATTAGATAAGCTCGATACAAAGTATTTAGTTTATATGTACATTAGCTTCGTCAAATGAAACAATTAGAAAGTTTACAATTTTGTCGCTTTCATCAGTTTTAAAGCTTGGGCTTAAACACTGATGTATAACAAAAAAAACAACTCCATTCTATCTTAAAGCGTTAACGAGATCGACTTTGGCTGGTTCGTAGGGCACACACACCCCATCAAAATGTGATACAAACCTTCTTTGATTGCATACTCTGTAGTAGTGCGAAATTATTCTTTGGTTTCTTTACCCTAGCGGCTGCAGGTGAAACGTCACACGTTTTTTTTTGCAGTCAAGAACTTAGTCGGCGGACGAACGTACTACTTCCGCGTGCTCGCCAACTCGGCTACGAGCTACGAGAGCTCCGAAGAGGTGAAGTTTCCGGTGCCTGCGCGGGTGAAGCACAAGGCCATCACCGCGGGAGTGGTGGGGGGCATTCTGTTCTTCATCGTCGCCATCATACTGTCCGTGTGCGCTGTCAAGATCTGCAACAAGCGGAAGAGACGCAAGCAGGAGAAAGGTGAGTTCGCAGTGCGGCTTTCGCCGCCCGCGCCCGCTCGCGCGTGTCACTTGCGCCATTGTTGCTGTCCAAGTATCCAAACGGTTTGTTTAAAAAATTTGAAAGTTCTCTGTAAAAATGTGTAAGAAAATATTCGTAAAAAAGATTTTTCTTTTACCATTTGTCGCGAAAAGATTCAAATTAGATAATAATTTATGTAAAATTTATATTACTTATATTAAAATAAAAATTAAGCAACCAGATTACACAGCACAATCTGAATAGTCTCATAAAATTTTTAATTCTAATTCTAGAAATTAACATCAAACAAACCTCAGGATGTGTTGATCATAACTACGCAATATATTTTAAGGGTTATCTTCAAAAGGAAACCCCTTAAAATAATAGCACTGTTTTCACAAAGTTAGATAACTTAAAACTCTTGCTACGAGAAATGTTTCATTGAGTACCTATTTTATATAAGTATGTTTAAAACGAATACAATTACAAGTCTTCACAAGTTCACACAAAAACTACACCTTATTGTGTAACTAATTTTAAACAATATTTTTAGCGAACAAAAATAATAATGTTAAAAAAATTGCCCAAAAACGACCGAACTGGTACTATGGAAAGTAACAAATGATGCAAGTAATAATTTCCCAGCTAATAATTGAACGTATTATCGTTCAAATACTTAGCATAACTTACCATATTGTCGGGACAAAGCATATAACATCTGCATATTCATGTGTCGCTTGTATTCTTTTTGTATCTAATAATTGTTGTTTGGCAATTCCAAGTTAAGCCTGTTGCTTCTTGCATGTATGCCTATACTCAATTTGAATGATAAAGAATGTTAAATAATTTTAGCGTTATAAGGTCATTTTGATAAAAGTCAGGTCGGTGCGTACCTACTTACCTAACTAACTATTTTATCATCTTTCTACAGTCAATTGCAGTTGTTGATATTTTTCTTCAATTATTGATTTTGACGAAATTTTGACGAACCTAAGCATGATTATGTTCATACTAACGACCGTAACAACCGTATCTCAGTGGAGTTATTGCTTTTTAACATAGTTCCATTTACTAAAACCGAAAATAACACTTATCCTCTCGTATGTGCCTCCCCGGTGGCCGGGAAAATCGAGAAGTACTTGCATGTGTCTTCCCGGTACCCGGGCGTCATGTGTCGTAGGTACATTTGTTTAGTCATTTGTTATTATAATGTCTATGCATTTGTAATTTTCCGTATTAGTAAGAGGAATTGTGTCAAATAGCATTTGAAATGCCAAGGGATACAATTGTTACGTTAATAATAGTAGAATTGACGTAAATTGTAAAATGATTCAGAATTGCCGCCGTGCAGTTGACTGTACGAAGGTATAAGACTTTTTTGAGTTTAATGTAATGTATTTTTTTGTCTCTTTGAGTACTCTACTCCCATTTGGAAATGTTCCGATTTTAAAACTGCAATCAGTTGAATCAGTAACATAAGAAACTTCATTTCTAAAAGCAGCTGTTGCGAAATGAAATTGAAAACTCAACCTAATCATTAATCATCATTTTGTTTGATTATGGCTAGAAAAGTTTTGTATTGGGTATCTTTATTAAATTTGAATTTGGAAGCTAAAGTTTCGTAAATTCTTATAAAAAAATATAGAACTAAATCTGTTGGCGCCAAGCGGTAGGATATCTTTAAAAACGAATTTAAAATTGGAACACTTCGAAATCGGAATAGAAAATAGATGTTACCTTTCGTTACACCTTTGTTTTATTAAACCTCTATTAATGGTCGTAGAAAATTAATGTATGCCACTGCGTTAGAAATAGTTATTGTAACACGAGTGTTACAATAAATATTTCGTTTTTTTTTTCATTTATTCTTACATAATTATTTACGTCTTATATTCCCGACGGCGTGGCCAGGTGAGGAGGGGTCAGTCTTTTACGTTTTTATTTATTGTTTTCATTTTTCTTTTAGTAATGTTTGTATTGTTAAATAGACAAATAAGTATGTCAGATAATGCTGCCATTACTATGCAACGTATTTAGTTCTACTTATCATCATAATAATTGTTGCCTCACCAATGTTATGTCTTAAACACATTCTAACTATGCCTATCAAGTAAAAAAAATTCTTAAGCATAATTTTTTTTCCTCCACATTTGGACAAAGAACTACCCACAATCAGCCACGAGATAGCAATTTTTATCGGCAAGGTATAAGATGCAGGGCCAGTTTCACAATCGACGGGTAAGCTCTGGATAGCTTACTTGGCAGTTTACCTGACATATATTTCTTATTACACCTGTCAAATGACCTGCATTAAGTAAGCTGTTCAAAACTTATCCGTCGATTGTGAAACAGACACTTAAATGGTCTAAATGTCTACGTGTGGTGGAAGGGCTTTGTATTTGAATGTTGTTCGTTTCCATCCATTTAATACTTCACCATCATCGCCTCAAAAAAGAATATACCGATTGTGATGTTTATTGTATTGCATAACTGTTGTGATTAAATTAAAAGATAAGAGTTTTTAAAAAAAAAAGCGTTACACTGACTTGGTTCTTAAGTATCGTCTTGCTCCCAATTATGTTATAGTTTTATACGTTGTCTTCTCTATTTTTCTAAAAATCCGTAAACAGTATTATAACATTTTCATAAACTATCAACGTTTGAGTGGCATAAAGTTAGAGAAATTTATCTCCTCATATTTTTCCACCCATACTTAAGGCCTATGCCCAAGCACTTTCAAGTCCAAAACATATTCAGGAATTTTGACAGTTCGTACCTAACTTTCTCTATTAAAATGTTACTTTTTCTGGAGTGGACTTTAAAAAAGAATATCTTTTAAGCTTTATTCAATCTGTTTAAAGTTATAATAAAAATTTGACAATAACTATGAGCCGTTTGTGAACAGAGAGCCTGAACCATAGGCATGCATGACAACAATCGGTATGTTCTTATTTGCGCTAACGCTTCAATTGACAATATGGTGGTTGGTGGCGCGTCGCGCAAGCGTGGTGGCGGGCGGCACGGCAGTGCGGACATTCGCAGCCGGGCACTCGGCACTGCATTAATGTTCAGAAATTATCCGATTGCAGCATACAACATGGTAGCAGCGCGCCTGACAGACCTGCGCGCCGCCGACAGCACTCAAGTGCCTTTTAAGAAGTAAGTGTGAAACCCGTGCCTCATATGTACTACACTTCTTACTGTTTGTGTAATTTCACCTGCTTACTTAACACTATTGTAATCACAAATCATATTTTCCAACTGCTTCTTGATTGATCGGAACAGGAAATCAGGTCAGTTCTAAATCGGTTGGCTGTTTTATTGTTTATACTTAAAGCTGATTGCATAATATTGTGATTCATAAACGATC
>OZ008346.1:11350889-11583108 GCA_963931975.1 Cataclysta lemnata | reverse complement strand
GCTAAAAATATGACTGCCGTTTGATATTGTTATTTATATACGATGACGTCGCACGACAGTCTGAGAAGCCTTCTGTACTGTTTAAGTTGTTTTGGTTTGTCAATATTAGTGTAGTTTGCGCAGAATCGATCTGTTGATCGTTCGACACGTTTATTTAGGTACCCACATCTCGTAGTCAAAATTTGAATTTCTTGAAACTCGCTAGGAACAGTGACACAACGACGATATGCAAATATGTCCTCGGTAGAAACTGTATTTTGGAGGTCACTGTTCAAGTAGCATTCCGAAAATCCCACCTGAGTCGCACGCGCACCACAAATGGCGCACGCGACCTTAAACTAAGTTACTTAGAAAATTCAGTGGCACAATGCCGTTGACTGTAATAAAGTACGTGTATGTATAACAAAGTGGATGCTGTGACGCTGGATCCGCCCCGCCTGCTCTCCCCTTAACATATTAATGTCAATTAAATATATTCGACGCACAGATTTTGTACGATTTGATTCGTAAAATATCCCATGCGGTTCTACGATGACTACATTTAACACGAGTACTAAATAGGGCGCTTCCGTAACAATGGTACTGATAAAAACAATAGTGAGATTAATGTAACTTGGCCTTAAGCGGGACATGTGTGCCATATATGAATTTGCCAGGTGTATTGCTATAATTAGGTTAAATACGTAAGGCGGCGTGTGCGGCGGGCAGGCAGGGCGGTGGCCGCGACCACTAAACGCTTTAGGTATGAGCGGGGAGCATCCACGACACCGCTCATACCAACATTATATTGTAGTTATATTGTATCTAATTACGGTAACGATTTATCGGGGAGCGGCGTCGACCCCACGGGAAGTCTCTCGCCGCTCCCCTATAATTAATATACACAAAATAATCATAAGTAGAGGTTAGACATAAAGTAGATCGAGATGATAAAGTTTAAAAGGAAAATTTGTTTAATATTTTTAAATGAATTATTTTACAAGTACAAATTAATTAATTTTTTATTGTTTATTGTGTACCTACCTTTTATATTATTTAAAAAATTTGTACATATGTAAAAAAACGTATTAGATATTATCTATACACTATTTATTTAGGTCCGGTATGATTGAAGTTCTGAAGAACTGTTTGCCAGTGCTTGACGGCACGAGACACTGGCGCCATTGCGTTTATTTGTCGTTTTGTTGAGCTCTTTTTGTTGGTTGATTGATATGTTGAGAGGTGAGGCCGGTTCCCGAGCCAGTGTCGCTGCCCAAGTAATCGCAAAAAGTTCAGTCAATTGTTTTCTACTTATTCTATCCGTAAATTCGACTGAAGTATGTGTACATTATGAGCGTTGATTTGTTTAGACTGAAACACTTTAGGCACCGTGTATATCTGTTGTTTCCCAGTCTGTCTGTTCCTGGAAAGATCCCACCTACTAGTTGACCAGTCAGAGGAAAGACTGTTTAGTGTTACTTTTGTTATTAGGTTTACTTGTCGTGTCGAAAGTGCTCATCGACATTTCCTTGCATGCACTTTGCACTTTTTTGTACCTATTGTTTGTTATCCAAACGTTCCGTTGGCGATATCGAGTTAAGGACCTCCTAAGAGATAAGTATAAAAATGTACGCTTTAAAGAAATTGGGATAAAATAATTCATAACAAATAGCTAGGTAGGTATGATAAGGTGTAGACGTGTGTGCGTGCATGGAACGTCCGCAGGGCGCCGCCGCGGCCCCGGCCACTCACTGCCGACGACGATTTAGGATAAGCTACGTATAACGTCACACTCATAGATGATTGTTTTTATTGTTTTCTAACATAATCCCTAGGTGATTCCCGCCATAGCGTTACACTTAGTACGTATTTAGAATCGACGACAAATGTGCAATAAATAAGCCACTGTTCAATAAAATTAATAATGGTAAAACAAGATTATGCTCAATATTTTCGACTGACCAACTGTAAAAATGTATTGGTACAAGTATGTATTTTGTGACACGACCGTGTTAAGCGAAGTAATGCTTTGAGTGCTACTGAGTAGAGTACAATGTCGGGCCGTCCGCTGCGGGCGGGTGCTTCCGTACCGGGTGTCGTGTCGATTTAAACACATCAACGTCGGTTGCGAAAATAACATTTATACAGTTCCCGGCATGAAAGTAAGCCCAAGAGTGGCAATCGTTGAAAGGTAGAGTTGGGGCAGTGTAGAGTAATAAAAAGATAATAAATAAAGTGTTAAAATTAAGAATGTATCATTTTGGCTACGTTTCGCCCCTTCTCACACCTAATGTTTACTGTGCAAGATTTAATTTCATGCTGGAAACCGTTTATTTTCACGATTCAACGTAGGCGTATCGGAGGTTTAGATACCTCTTAGACAATACAATATGATCGCTTTTTTAATTTACGGATTTAAACATGTGACATCGTCTACGGCCCCGGTATGGTAAGATGCAATGTAACAGTCAAATTTTATTGTATAAGAACGTCAAATATCGGACAAACTCGACTCGTACAACTTAATATGGTGATCAATTTTATATTAACGATTGAGCTAGAAAATAGCAATGCGCGACCACAAACGTAATGTGTAGTAACACCGCAATACTTTATTTAGTCCGAGTAAGTTTTATATAGCCATTTACTTCGTGTTATTTGTAATATTAACACTTCTAAACAACTACAGATCAGCCACTAGGCTCGGTTAGCGAAGACGAGCCTCCGTTCTACTAGGATATTATTTTATATCACTTTACGGTCGTAACAAGATTAAGAAAAAATTGAGAAATAATATAATATATATAGCTCAAACCATGTGATATCTAGTCTTTTTCCAGTATAAAATTGTCCTTCCTTTACATACTAAATTTACGTAAGCCACAAGAGCAGGTCGTATTTATGTGCATTGGAACTAGATCCTCGTTTGAAATTGTGAATCGTAACGGTGAAGCGGTTGTCGATGCTCATTGGCAGCGTGGTAACAACTACTTACTCTTTATTGCCTACTTACTCCTCGATTGTTTTATAATTACGGGATTAAATTACTTGAATCGTTGAATCTTATAGCATTTTCGAACATAGCCTAAAGTCACTTGACACTTTCTATAGACTAAAATGAAATGATAGCAATATATTAGAATAATGTAACTAAATCGTATATATCAGTTTGTATAAAGGAAAGTAAGTAAACGAAGTAATGTGCACATTGGCAGAAATAATGCGGTGAAACAGGGGCACCCAAGTATTAAAAAGTTAAGGCATAATGCACAATATCTGAGCACAATAAGTGATAACTAAATAATCGAATATTCATAGCATCATATTGAGCACTTAAACGTTACTCCATAAGGTCACCTCGATTGAAAAACAAAAATGCACAAGCTACAATTTTATAACTCGGAATATCCATTATTTTCATTTTAGAATATTTTTAGTTTTTAAGTGTTGAGGTCATGTGTTTACTGTGTAAGCACCAAATGGATTCAATTCAAAAAATAAAAATACAATAACGTTGCTATGATTATACTGTTGTATTATTGCCTCCTCCCCCTCCTTCAATAGCGTGGAATCACAACCACGTTGATATAGAGAAAATGAGATGAGAAAGTTTTCGAAAACCGAATGTCCTGGGCCCGTAGCCAAGTGGCAATCGTTTCATAACGATAACGTGTCGAAGTTCGTCACGATCGGCCATATTACTTTGGTATCTACAGCGTCTTAGCTTGCGCTACCAACATAACTAGGAACTTACGAAGACGATTTTGGTCACGTGATTTCACGACAACTTACGTCAAATCCCATACATTTCGCTTTATCGAACTTTGTTATCTTTGTCGGTATGTTACTTTGTCTAGCCCCCAGGTCTTCCTCAATCCGGGCGATGTACCTTTACAGTACCACTGGCCCACTAGGACGAATTTTGAGCAGTATAATGCATATCAAATTATAACGACTTATCAATTTTGATCTTTATGTCGAGTGCTTAGGAGACAGCGGGGCAGTGGTACCTAAATTGAACTATAATAGTCAGGTGCTTGGCTTATTTTTCTGGCCAAACTGCTCTCATCATTATCATCATCACCACCAGCCCTTTTAATCTCCTTACTGCTGGGGCCACAGGACTGCCCTATGAATGGAAGAATATATGGAGAATGGCCATAACCCACTACGCTGGCCCAGTGCGGATTGGTGGTGGACAAACTAGTGTTCATTAACACATACATAACATAAATCACGCATATATCCCCGAAGGGGTAGGCAGAGGTGAACTAGCACCCAGGTGACGAGCCTATTGCCATCCGGGCACAAAAGTTTATTAATTTTTAGGGAAAATAATCGGTAGGCAGATAATCCTACATTAGGTTCGCTCTCACTCTTCAACTACTACATACATACATACATAAATCACGCCTATATCCCCGAAAGGGTAGGCAGAGGTGAACTAGCACCCACGTTTCGCCAAATATGTCAAGTCCCATGTAATAGGTGGCGAGCCTATTGCCATTTATCGGGCACAAAAGTCGCAGTACATTGCTAGCCTAGGTGGTATAAGAGGAACGCTGCTGCCCATTCCTAATCATATTCAGATTTATCCTTAGTCGCCTTGTACGACACCCACGGGAAAGATTTGGGATGGTGACAATTGTATTCTACTCTGCCGTCTCCACGCGGTTCGCTACGCACTCTTTAACTAACAACATATAAATCCACGTCGGAGTAGGAACCTACCATCCATTGTTAGTTTTGATCAATTAAGTAATTCAGTTACTGCCGCACTCAGAGACGTCAAATAACTATAATGAGTACTTAATGTCAAAAAATCTCATTTAAATCTAGACCATAGACCCGGCAAAAATAGCGACTAGTTTTGAATTGTCATTTTTTGACATTACGTACTCATTAACGTTATTTGACGTCTCTGAATGCGGCAGTTAGATTGAAATTACGTGGATAATTTTTTTGATTGTAGGTAAGTATCTACCACCGCTTTGTTATTGTCTGTACCACCCTAATCTATTCATTGGTATATTACTATACTGTATATTCATTGGATTAAAAGTAGAGCATCAATAAGTAAGTCATTAAGTACGTATAAACACGTAAATAAACTGAAAATAATTGAAGTACATAGACATTTTAACTACATCCAATGGTAAATTTAAGTTAATCCACCAATTTAGACCCAGAAATTGATTAGCATAGTTAAAAATAGAAGGATAAGCATAATAATGATCAACTTGCCTCCAAAAGAATAATCATGCTAATGACAGTTACTAACAATGTAATTATTTCCGACATGAATAATTAATTTCTACCGGTCCGTGATAAGGGAACGTCGACTACTTATTTCCTGTAGGCCGCCTATTCCTTGCAGTCTAGTGCAAATATCCACCACAATGTTTTGGAGAAGCACGCAAGGGATATTACCCCTCTTGGGTAAGGACTAAGGCACATCCTATGGCCACTAATATTTATATTTTTAAATACTCGCAGGTACCTAACTCATATTTAGCTAGCTTAGTAGACAGAGATCGGGCTTGCCATAAATGATTACGATTACATCATCGTCTTCCTGCTCGGTTACCGGTTATCTGGGGCGGTGAAGTATGTTTCCTCAGTTCATATCGGTCAGACGACATCAAGCCATCTACTTAATTTTGATTTAAATCATCAAAGGTGCTAGTGATGAATAAATTACATGTATAAAAATGACGAAAAGGTCGTCGAGACCGATGAACGGAGAGTGATTGGGATGACAATACATAATATATTCCAATTCATACCACTCAGTCTTGGCTTAAGTTTTACAGTCGGCCGCCTGCCTGATAATAATGCTCTTTGGAATAACAGCATTGTTGGTAGTTCACTATCCACAATTCAGGTGCCTATAGTACATATACCGGGGAAATACCCCTAAGTCTATTTTTACAATAGCGCTGAGATGAGTCGCAGCTAGCACATTCAATGTATGTTTTTCGCTCCCTGCTAAACATGTAAGACTATCGTCCTGAATTAAAATACTCTAGCTACATCTGGGCTGGACATGCTCTCATCGTTCATAATAAGACCGCTGTAGTTAGCGAGAGTAACAATCGCAGAATATTGCTTTATCGATGTCACAAAATGTAAAAAGGTTTTTGCTTGTGCAAGATATGGGGCACGCTATGAAGGCAAGATTTGGATAGGTATGACTAGTTTTAGAAAAAGGCAGACACACATCTTCAAGGCATAACGCTACCGGGAAAGCCCGTTTGCATTGGGCTATCTCGGTCCTTAACCCATTCGAGGTATCCCAAGTTATCTAGAGCACCCCCGTGCATAGCAGACAGGCTTTTCCTGACAATAACGTAATTAAATAATAACATGGTATAGTCGATACTATAATCCTAAATATTTGGTGAGTCTCCTCAACTAAAACTATGTGATGTTGACTAAAGATAAATAATACCTACCTTAAATTTAGGTGATTTATGATTAATTTACATCCAACCGAAATCTGTCTGTTTGAAATCTGTGTGTCTTTAGTGTGTGACATTATAATCCTTGTCTGTAATGACGATAACGTGTTATTCCAAGTCATAGCAACATACTCAGACGCATTGGACTACGAGAATGAATATGGACCGGATTATGGCACGAAATGGCTGCTATTTCTCGACGAAAATGGAACTACGCATCATATGAACTTCTCAACACTGCCACAAGAATCGAGAGGCATACGACTTGGAGGAGTTTATTTCTACTTATTCACCAGGTAGGTATACCTATAATATGACTTCAATATCCACTAAAAATTGCTATAATATATTATTTACTTATACTATTTCGATTTTAATTTGAACATTATATTAATGTTATAAAAATTATTACAAAGAATATTGTTAAAAAAAAGTTCGAATAATTATAGTTCGATGCTGTAATCGAACCTGCGTCCTCTGCAATCCGGCTGATGCCTATTTATACCACTCAGCCAACCAAGACGTTGCAATAAAACGTCCACACTATTCCAGTAACCAAGTCTTCAATATTGAAGAGAGGAAATTAATTGGATTACTTGTCTACATACTTTTAGGCAAAATATAGATACCGGCGAATTGCTTACTGTTCCCATCGACGATTCTCCGATTCAAAGCACTTATTTTAATGCTTCAAATGATATAAAAGCCCTTACACATGGCTGGTTATCAAAAACTACAGGATGGCTGCGACATATGAAAAATGCATTAGTGAAGTCTGAAGATCAGAACATAATAGCGGTAGACTGGAGTGAGCTCGCGCAGAATCCAATCTACCCATGGCCGGCCTTCAGTACTAGATATGTGGGCAAAAGGGTAGCCAAGTTAATAGAATCTCTAGTAAATACGTATAAATTACAAGATCCAAATATCCACCTAATCGGACATAGTCTAGGTGCGCATGTAATGGGGTACGCTGGAATGTTCTCTCAACAAAAGGTTCGTAGAATTACTGGTAAGTACAAATATATTCAAGATTTTTTTCAAAATGTAAACCATCATTCGGGTCATCCGCCTAGTGGCGGGCTGCGGGCAACGAGCGGTAGCTTATGGCCCGGGCATGAATTCCAAATCCCGCTGTCTACTCCGGTGTGGAGGCAGAGCTCTCGGCGCGATCTACCCATACCGGGTGGTTTTACATGAGGCAAGGCCCGGTTGGAAGCCAACGAGCAGGCCGGTTTATAAGGGCGCGAAGACTCCCACGGAGGTGGGAGCTTGACGGCGGGTTGAGTAGGATGATGATAAATGCTTCCTCTCAGTGTGCTGTCTAATCCCGGTGCCCAGTGCCCGGTGAAGTCACGGCGATCAAGCGCCGATGGTTCCACGCGGTCAGCCGTGACTGGTGTCATAGTCGGGATGTGTGCCTTCGCAGTATGGCCGCATGCACGGGGGCAAGGGCAATTCACGGGGGCAAAGCGGGCACGGTGTCGGTCAGTAGACGCGTCGCCTGCAGCGATCTCAACACCCAGGGCAGAGGGCCATACAATAAATGAATCGATCGTAGTACTTTCTGTTATAAAGCTATTACCTATTTGCAGGTCTCGATCCAGCTAGGCCTCTTTTCGAAATACCTATGATGAGTACCAATTTTCGATTGGATAAAAGCGATGCTGAGTTTGTTGACATTATCCATACCTGTTCCGGTATTTACGGGTACCAAGAAAGTCATGGCCATGCGGATTTCTACCCAAATAGTGGCAAGCCGAGACAACCGGGTTGCGATGGTAACCAACAAGCTATAGGTTAGTATAGTTACTGCTTCAAGTGTCGCCATCACCCTGCCGCATTTGCCTACTTTTATTAATTTATGATCTAGCCCATTCTTCAATTCTATCCAGCTGTTCATCTCCTCCATAACTCTCTTGACCATCAAGCCATTCCTCAAACAAACTTATCATTCTCCGATCTTCGTCTATCTCTACATCAATCACTTCATAACATTTCGTCTTGTCATTAGTCATGTCTAGTCTATATTAAATAGATACTAAGAAACTAAGAATTATTAGGCAGGCCTATTGAGGTAAGTCATAGAGTGCGTGAAAAACATGAATTACCTGGAGTATATTTTGAGAGATAACCCCCTTCCATAGATTGATTAGACGTTGGTCTTAGCTAGTTAGTTACCCACCAACACGGGATAACGACTCGTTTAGCCCACTCCCTATTATTCTACCATACGTTAAAAAGAGAGACATCGAAATACAAATTTCAATTAGAGACTGCACACATCCCGCATATTTATATATTTCAGAGGGTTGCAGCCATGGCAGATCGATTGAATTCTTCATGGAATCCATCGAGGCTACTGTGAACTTTATGGCGTATCCTTGTGATAACTGGAGTGAATTTAATACTGGAAAATGCAGATCTAATGCTACTGTCATGGGATACCCCGCGAAGAGTAGTCGTACTGGCGATTTCTTTTTACACACCAAAAATCAATCAAAGTATGCAATGGACAATTGATTAATTATTATTGAATAAATATTTTAAGTGTTATTGTTTTTTGTATCTACATAGTCGTAGAACTAAACACATAACCCTGTATTTTATACTTACATGTCATGATATCTGCTGCTGCCCGGCTAGCATGACCACCGAAACACGATCTGATATAGCCGTTGAACAGTAAAAAATCATTGGATTTTAACACTTAAATTAACCTGAATTGATAGGCAGAGGTGAACCAGCACCCGCGTTTCGACACACGGGTTTTCGGTATCTAGCGTCTTAACGATTCATAAGTGTATTGTAATCATACCAGATATACATACATACATACATAAATCACGCCTATATCCCCGAAGGGGTAGGCAGAGGTGAACTAGCACCCACGTTTCGCCAAATATGTCAGGTCATACCAGATATGAATAAATGAATTTTGACTTTGACAAATATGTCAAGTCCCATGTCATAGGTGGCGAGCCTATTGTCATTTATCGGGCACAAAAGTCGCAGTAAATTGCTAGGTTGTACGAGTATAAGAGGAATGCTGCTGCCCATTCCTCAGCACTGATTTATCCTTAGTCGCCTTGTACGACACCCACGAGAGAGATTTGGGATGGTGACAATTGTATTCTACTCTGCCGTCACTATACGGCGTTCATACGAATTGAATATAAAGTATAATTAAGATACAGCCATTAATCACTTTGAACTGTCGAACATCCAATGATTTTTGTAAGTTGACGGCTGACTTGGTTGAATGCTCAGATCGCTGGGTATTGGTCCAGGTCCCGGGTTCGAATACTGGAAGGGGCAAATTTTGTGATGAACACAAATATTTGTTCCTGAGTCATGGTTGTGTATATGTATATTTTCAACATTTATATACATAATTAGTATGATATTAAAAATATTTCCGTCATCAAGTATCCATAACATATAGGTGTGAGTGTAAAATATATTAAAAAAAATATCGTGTTTCGATGGTCATGCTAGACGGGCTGGCTGCTGCCAATTGTGTTATGCCCCGTAACATTAAAAGGGGTAGTAATATTACGGGGCATAACACAATTGGCGAAATATGGGTGTTAATTAATACACCTCTGTCTACCTATTCAGGGATAAAGGCGTGTATAGGTATGTATTTATGTATACAAAGTCTTTCATTTCTTTTCTTTTGTAAACAAAGATATCTTTCGCTTGAGTTATAATGCTTAAATAAAAGAAAATTTTTGGAATGTACAATTTATTTTGAAACTTTCAATAATTAACAAAACAACAATGATGCCTATAAATAACGTGTAAACATTCCCTATGTTCGATATAAAAACACTGAGTAATGTATCAGAAAAAAATATAGATATATGTACTAACGAAATATTTAACATAACACTAAGCAATGATAAAATAATAAGAGACTGTATTTATTAAATTAAATAAAGTAGAGTATTATGCTAACTGTATATATAATAAACAATCATTAAGATGTGAGAAAAATAACAGCAACAGAATTTTATAAGATTTCTATTTATTACAATAAATACCTATGTCAATATAATTATATTATAGAATTACTTTCTAGCTCGTTATGGGCAAAATTTTAACACTGATAAGAAAATATTTCGATTAAAATTAACCACAATATACCGTATTGCATAAGTTTAATGAAAAACAGTCCTTTAAGAAAGTAATATTACTAATTCGATTAATTTACTAACTCTGTTACCTAGCCAATTGGGACGACCTGAAACAAAACAAAAATTGGTTAAGTATATCCATCCTTACTTAAAACTTACAAAATAATTGAAATTACCAAATATTCAGAAACAGAAAATACAGTTTGCATCATTATGCATCGGTCGGGAAAAGAAGACAAAAATAGAAATCATCATTATTTTATTACAATTATAAAATATTGAAAGAAAATTAACCACTATGTTATGTTCATAACTTGTATTCATACACTATGTGCAAAGTTTGTGTATGTCGTTAATTTTCTGTGTGTTTTCAGTTCTGTTGCTAGGTCAAAAAAATCAATCAGACAATTGATCTAGCAACAGAACTGAAACAGACAGAAAATGAACGAGATTGACTCAAGCTGATTGATAGTCTAGGAAGCCCATTCCATTGCTCAACAGGCCAAATATTAGCGTAATCGTGACAGTGCTTATAGTGTTGTGATCAAATATGTGTTAAGTAGATACTATATCGATCCATATGTATAGTACATACATACATGTTTCACTTCATTATCGATTACCTATCTATACTTATATTACTTTTAATACATGCATAAGAATGCTGAATGCTAAAATTGAATTAGTAATACAGAATACTTTTTATCCCGCGAATAAATTAATGCATGCAAACAAAATCACGGGAACATCTATTTCAATAATAAATACACTATCGATATTTCAATCATAAGTCATCACTGTTCTGATTGCCATAGAATATAACTTTTTTGTTGCACATTCTAAGGGAGATGTAAAATAAACGAATGGACTGAGTATAGATGAAAACACATTTTGTTTAAATATAATTAAATTTGCAAAAACTATCTGTATTTAAAAATAAATCAATGAAAATACCTCACATTCCTGGTCTGCTAACCACAACCACGTAGCCCACGGGATTTTCTATACTCTGAAAATAATAACTTAAATTAGAGTGACCAATTATTATTTCAATAGCTGCTACATAAACTTTTTTCATCAGATTCAAACTATTTATGCGTCATTATGATTCCGTCGGGAAAAGAAGACAAAACTGGTAACTCATCATATTATATACCTACCTAATAAAGTGTTTTTTATTATCACCAAATTAATATTTTTCACAGGTCATTTATTAAATAACCAGTCTTTTTTTAAATCACATGAATATGTTTACTTTTTTAGTACATTTTACCTAAGCTCCAGAGAAAAATACAGTAAAACTAAAACTTACTTTCTTCAAGTCGCTGCCGCGAGAAAAATTGCCGTCTGTAGACATGTCCATACGCGAGTCATCTAAAACAACCATATTGACTTTGTATAGCTATTCTATTAACTATACGTTTTAAACCCATATACAGTTAACAACTTAACCAAAATAAATATTAAATTTTCTCTATCTACTTTGTGCTTACAATAAACAAGTTAAGGTTGTTTATCGACTGTACTATTAGACAGTTTTGTAAATCTAACTTGCTATTGACGATTTAATACATTACTTTAATTCTTCGTATCCAGTAAAATTATTTCCAAGTTATCAAATAAAAATATTTAACATTAAGATTATTATTATATTAAGAGCCCTAATACTTTCCAAAATTTTCAAACTTCAATTTGATTAAATTAAGGGCCTGATTCACAATCGACAAGTAAGTTCTAAGTAGCTTACTCTGCAGATCATTTGACAGTTGTAATATGAAATAAGTTAGGCAATTGAACTGCAAAGTAAACTTCTTCGAACTTACTTGTCGATTATGAAACAGGCCCTAAGCAAAGTAATAAATATACATTTAAGTTTTATAAAACATAATTTACCTTGAAAATCTCGAGTACTCAGGCGTCTAGCTAAATACCGAAACCTGTAAACACAATAAAGAATTAACAACAGACTACAACAAAATTGGACCAATAAATAACCATATTTTTTTAATACAATGATGAATGTTAGTTTAGTTCATGTGTCACAATTATCTGCAGAATTAATCTAAAACTAATCAAGTCCAATGTTTAAAATTATGTCTTAAACTCTGCAACGGTTGCCCTTTAGCGATTCATCTTTCTTTAATATGTAATACGAACATTGAATATTATTATAACGTGGCAAATTTATTTTATTGTGATTATTAAATTGTATTTTACCCATCACAGCAGAATAAGTCAAGCCTGGCTGAACAAGCCTGTTTGATGGTAATAGAAAAAAAAATGACAAATCCGATAAGCAATATAACCTAGAACCGCAGGTTTCATACAAAAATATACGGTATGGTTAAGGTTAAGAATTCTTAGCAACTTAGAATACAAAAAAAAACAAATACCCACGGGGCATAGCAATGATCGATCAAGACATTATCCAGAGTGCGTATTGTAGGATTTTTTAAGCAGTTACGTATTTTTGTAATTAAGTTAATCATTTTAGCGAATAGATTAGACAACCATAACATACGAAATTTTTTTTGAATACTATAAAATTATCATTTAAAATTGTATGATATCATACAATTTTTAAGCTGTTGGCATACTCTTAAAAAGTGAATTGAGTTTACCAAATAACTAAGAAGTTCGATATCAAATCCTAATTTTAGTAAGTAAATAATTATGTATTTATCAATTGGTACATAATTGCGGTACGTAAACTTAGCCTACATTGAGCCACAGCGAATGGGATAAGGTGTAACTAGAAACATAATTTCAACCTGTATGTCGTTCAGAAGATAATGATCAATTGAACCTGAAAATAAAGCTCATTGTGTGACCGTTTTACTATTTAGAACCTTTTCTAATATAAAGCTTAATTTGCTGACAAATTTATTTTACAAAATCTTGCTGTCAGCGTTAACCAATTTATTAATCACAGGTAGTTTCATACGTTTTCCCGCATGTTAACATGCGGTTTCCCGCATGCAGTTTTGCAGCTGATAATTTTCAATGAATTATTTTTTAAATACATTTATACCTGCTAGGAAGCTGCGTGTTATCTTTGTAATTAGAGTCTAACATCTCAAGAGACTCTTTAATTTTACTGCAGTTTTTATCTTCACTATTACAAAATACAATGAAAAAAAGAATACGTTTATTCAAAACATACGTGATACTTATAAATACTAGTTCTGAAATGGGAATACATGAAAGAAGGAATTAGTAAATTCGTTTTACGCTCAGTGATTAGATGAGGCACATACCTAGTAATTTTGTTTAATTCGCACCTGAGACATAAATTGAAGAGTTTTTAATTATTAAAAGTACTACGTAATACTTTTTATTTTGTCATCATTCTTACTTAACACTGACCATTTTCTAGATAACTAGAGAAGTAAAGACACCAAAATATTTCTTATTCAGTTTGACAACTCAATCGGTTAATTGTAATATTATATTTCTTCTTTGTTATTAATTAGTATGTGTAGAATTAATAATTTAATATTGTTACACATAAGGGTTGAACCAAAACACGCAGCACGAAAAATTTAGTATTTTTCCGTCGCTCTATGCTTTTCTGTCGCTCAGATCCGTCATTTGTTAAAGCAAGAAAAAGATCCTTTGTGCTGCCGGCTTGCCGTGAAGTCTACCTTGGGGCCAAAAGCGCCTTTATGCCTGACGCTCGGGAGTACGGTTAAAATGTAATAGCCGACAGGAAGGCAATGGCGGGTTAAATGCGTGCTATCTCGTATAAGTACATGTGCTAACGTATTGCTTTCGACGCCTATCGATGCTACAGCACCTATTACTGCTGATTATAAATAATAAATGACTCCATGTACTCTTTCATGCCATTACTAATGTCCTAAAAAAGAAAACTGTTTTGAGTACATTAGATTGAAAAATAATTAAAATAAGTCTTAAATCATAGGGTTTTTTCTCCTCTTTTTCGTACCCTTTGCTCAAAATATATACGAAAATTATAATAAATCGTTCATTATAAATTAAATTTCCTTTTTACCTGATAATTTATGATATTAAAAAATACCGAAGAAAAAAGGGAGTTTTAAGTTCTAAGCATTACTGTTTGGGTTAAATACAAACACAAAATGGCATTTGTTGAAAAACTTCTAAGTTTTTCAAGATAGGTAGGTATACGGTGGCAAAGTAGTATAAGTGGAACTTTATTACAATATTTCTATCACTACTATTATTACACTTTAAACGTGTTTCTAATTGTTTTAAAGTTGTTAAAAGTACTTTGGTAAGTACTTAACTAACTGAAGTACAAATAATAAAGATTTCGTAAATAGATAAATATTAATTAAACAATCAGAGTTCTGAAAATGGTTTTATAGTAATATTATTATTGGCGTCACCATCACGATTATCACAAATATACTGTATTGAAATCCCTTGTTAAAAGATAATAAAGAACGCGGTAGCACTCGATTGTACGATAGTGCATTCAACAGCAAAGCAAGCAAACGCAACCACAATCGGTTGTTTGTGGAAGCACCTCCCCACAGCACGCGGTGCACACGAGCCATTAATGCCATTCCGTGCTGACAGGTGAAGTTCAACCCTAATCCATATTCAATAAATGACAACTATTATCATACCCGAAATATTAATTACGAAGCATCCATATGTGCATATTATTTTAATGCAGTTTACTGTGGTATTAACTTGATCTGTAAGTAGAATATTGAAACCAGTTTCCAGCCAGCTGTAAGATTATTTTTTAAATATCCGCAATCACAAACTAACAATAATGTTTTATTGTAGAAGAATTTAATAACTTTGAATGAACATATTATCTGTATCAAACATATATTTTCAGTACATTAATAGTTACCGAGAATTTCTTTTCGAATATGCAAAGCAAATCGTATTAAACGATATTATTTACTCTGGAAAATTACAAACAATCTTCTCCTTTTTAAAACTTACCACTTGTGACTCACAATCTGTTTAGTGAACAATTTTTATGTGTTTCTTCTTACAAATATACTGTTGATCCACAGACAAGATTTGATGAGTAGGTCTTCAAGTCAGCGTTTCTTCATCAATCCATAAGCTGTTTAAAATTTACAAAGGTATACTAAAATCTTGGAATTATAGTGTCAGACATAGCTTCAATCTGTGCTTCGAAGATACTTCCTTCATTAAAATATTAATAGGACATTTGTATAAAAATGAAAACAGACTTAAAGCCAAAAGAATACAGAAGTAAATAATTTAGGAACATTGTACAAACTTCCTTGAGATGAGTCGAATAGGCATCATGTGCCTAGAGAATAAATTCACTGTTGAGATTTGTAGTCTCGATTTATTATTATTTATTATATGGGAATGGGATCACATCACAAGAAGTAGGCCGATACACGATGTGTTTGTAAATCATTTAGGAACATTGTAAAAACTTCCTTGGAATGGGTGGAATAAGCATCATGTGCCTTGAGAATAAATTCATTGTTGAGATTTGGAGTCTCGATTTATTATTATTTTTTAATATGGGAATGGGATTACCTCACAAGAGGTAGGCGGATACACGGTGGGTTTTTTTTTATCTTGTGTGGTCTGTCTGTCTGTTGTGATTAAGAGAAGTAATTCCCTTAGTACTTGTGACTTAGGAAGTACTTCCCTCGGGCTCCACCACACAACAGACCGAAGCCAAAAACCACTATATTATTATCACCACACCACAAGAACAACACTATTTTATTTTCAATAATTTGTGTTGTGTTGATGTGATGAGTAAAGTTGTCGGAGGAGGAAAGGAAAGCGTTGTAATAAAGCAGTGGGACTTAATTCTAATATTTACACGACAATGCTTTCCCTTATTTAAGCAGATATGTTGGGGGGGCCAGTTCAGCCAGATTCTTTCTGATCTAGGTGTCCTCTTAAATGCCCTCCCCCATCGACTTTCCTTTAGATGAGATAGAATCATGTCATATATTTTGAAGTAAAATTAAATGAGCTCATCTATACAAATTACTTTTATTGCGGAACCAGCATCGAAGTCGGGAAAATAAAAAGTTGTTCCGTATGTAATTGCATTACCCACACCAGCAAAGTCCCACGGCAAATCACCCGGCGTATGCTTAGACCGCGCCGAGGGCCCCAGATCGGGGTTGAGGGGGGGCAAAGGGGAACCCCGCCGCTGAGTTCATGCCCGGGCCATGAGCTACCTTTCGATGCCCGCCTCCACCACTCGGCGGATAACTCGGATGATGATCATGAAGACACGAGCAAATTGTATCATGACATGAGAAACCTGATTTTTATTTCGATGTTGGCCGTCATAATAATTTATTAGACCCTTAGACATCTTAAAGTATTTGTACTAATATGAAATAAAACAACTTTTACTAATTAGACTGGCGTATATTTAGGTGTTAGGGAATTTTTATTAACTAACCCAACGTTTTGATCACTTTACAGCGGCCGTGGTCACGACGAAACTGACTCCCCAAATCCCAAACACTTAAATATACGCTAGCCTTATCCGTAAAAGGACGGACATTGATTTTGTACTATTTGGGCAGCAGCATTCCTCTTATACCAGCTAGGAAAATAGTGGAATTTACGTGCCCGATAGATGGACATAAGATGCCCGAACCACGGTAAATCCTAAGATATTCCGGTAAAACCTTAGATTTATTAACTCTTATATATTTACATAATATAATATTCGAAGTTTGCGTTCGTACCCAATTGATAAAATTCGTTGTCCTTTACATCTATCACAATTGCAATAACGTTTTTCAGGTCTGTTTTAGCACACTATTACACGTTATTACTTATTTTTCTGAACATATACCGTGCCCAGAGGTAAATGCTAAGATTTGCCAAATGAATGGCGGTAAAAGTACGAAATTCCACGGATTTCGGACATTTACCAATAAGAGTTGGTGAATCTTAGGTTTTACCAGAATATCTCAGGATTTACGGTGGTTCTGGCATTTCACCAGTTTTTTTATTGTTATTTTCCATGTAATTGAGGACCATCCTTTTGGGCAAGTTTATCGAAGTATTGCCCGATGGTGCAACAGAAAAACTACCGCTCATTCTCAATTATAATAATATCAAGTATAAGTGACGAACTTCAATTCGTAAACCTCAAACGATCTCTAGAATTCACATGAAAACTGAAATTACCTTTACCTAATTAGCTGGTTTAATGCTGAGCACAATAGACAAATATAATAACTATTGGTCAACGCCAATTAATTAGGTGCTTGAGCAATATTATATCACCATAGGAATAATACCTACTGCTCAAGCTTCGAAGTGTTGGCCACGGTTGAAAAATTATTATTTCGCTAGTTAATCGTCAACAATATGGCGCAAGATTTTTGAAGTCCATTTGCTCCAATTAAACTAACACTGTAATAAAGATATTGCAGACAGCATAGCGTGTGCGAAATAATGGTCCTGAAAAGAAGCATGCTTAAAAATAATGCGTCGGGCAGTTACGTAGTCAGTCACGTCTCTGAAACCGATACTGTAAAACCTTCTTAAGGGCCTGTTTCACAATTGACAAGTAAGTTCGAAGTAGCTTACTTTGAAGTTCAATTGACATATATTTCATATTACAACTGTCAAATGATCTGTGAAGTAAGCTACTTCGAACTTACTTTTCGATTGTGAAACAGGCCCTAAGGCTAGTAATATACGATACTCTATGGCCTAGTGAAAACTAGCATAGAGGGCTAAGTGAGCATAATAAAATATAAGCGATTATTTTTGAAAATACTACATAGTATTATTTTAACAAATTAAATGGTATCTCTCTCTTCCGTATCATACATACATTTTTATCACAAGCTTGTATTAAATAAACAAGAACCTCCAAACCGTTTATAAAAAAAATATTTTTTGTATATTGAAGTTAATCGATTATTAATAGCACACAGCAAAAAAAGACAAAGTTTGATTATTTTACCGGGTTTTATTAAGTCGTGCTATTAACAAATAAACTAGTATGAAAAAACAGACGAGTTCGTAGACCACGAACGTGCGATGTAACATCTATCCCAAGGTATCACATAGGCTATTGATATAACGAAGTTAATTTATCGGAGCATTTTCCGCATTTCGCCTTATAAATACTTTAATATTATAATCTGGCTGCAGAACAATTTTTTCGTCTCTCATCTTACTGTAAAGAAAAATTTAATTAGTGGAGTACATATCGATACCATTTTTGAACAAAAATGGCATCGATATGAACGATGAATACGTTTTATCGAATTCAATTCAGAATGGTCCAATTTAACAATACTCAGCGTTCAAGATCCGTGACAAAATCTAGGGCAAGCACCTAAGTTCTAGACAGGCTACGTCACACGCCGAACCATTAGGCGCCTGTAGAGGAAATTTGGACTAGCGATCATAGGCTGATAGCGATAGCACACGTAGTGATATCGTATTACCTATAAGCAAATCCGTAAGAAGTCGTTAGATGGAAATGGCTTAAAATAAGTAACTTTAAAAACTTTTGACGAAAACCTACATACTTCTAAGACAACCAAGGACTGAAATGAGAAAGAAGTGAAATATTTCACTAACACGGCCCAGATATAAGCTACTCAGTCAATAATAATAATGTATGTTTCCAACATAGTCAAATCACAATTTTTTTAAGGCATGCATAAAACTATAAAATTATATGTTATCTAAAAAAAATCGGACTAATAAATCTATCTTTTCAGAGTGGCTTGCTGAAAATAATCTACAAAATAAACATAACATAGCAAATTAAAAAGTCAGCGACAAATTTCATATTATGTGACTTGAAAGCATAATTTTTATCAAGTTAGCTACAAAAATAACAAACAATAAATATGATATTTTTATATAAATGACAAGAATCGTGCTTGGGGTCGGGGTATACAAAATAAATTCAATAGTTTCCACAAAATTCATCAGCCACACTTTTATTGAATATCACATTATTGTTGATCTATACCCATATATGGTTGAAGTTAGGGAGGTTGGCTGTAAAACCTAAGGCCAAACTTTGGAGAGCAGTATGGATTAGAATATAGACATCCGAATTAATCTCATTTATTGAGGTCTAAGCTAAGTCTAATATTAGATGATATGATTAAAAGTAGATGGCTCGATGACGTCTGGCTGATATGAATGGCAGACGAAATATACTGCGCCGACGAGATAACCTGACAGGGCAGGAATAAATAATTAATAATAAATATTTTTTTTTTACACTCGCACCTATCATCTAACATCTAACCAAAGTAAGTAGCCTAAGCACTTGTGTTATGGATACTAGATGACGGACATATTTTTAATATAATTATGTATATAAATGTTGAAAATATACTACATAAACATTTACACAACCATGACTCGGGAACAAACATTTATGGTCATCACAAAGTTTGCCCCTACCAGGATTCGAACCCGGGACATCTTGGCCAATACCCAGCGATCTGAGCATTCGACCAAGGCGGCCCGTCAATATGATGATTATTATTGTTATTTAAATACCTCGTAAATTTTTAAACTTAGACAATGTAAATAAGCAATCTACTTGTTAAATAAACTCGAGCAATTACCCATTATTCCATTTGCTAATATTTTAATACAACATGCATTAATAATACGTTGTTTCCTAAAAACAAGGAAAACTATGAAAATATATTAAGATATTTCGTTAGTGCATAACTTATGTACTTGCTGCTATAATATTAATAAATAAATATGATAATGAAAATCACTAATAATTAATTTTGTACTCAAAATTTAAAATGTTGTTGAGGCCACGCAGACGACGGATCATTTCAGATTGCTTCTGTGGCGCACAGAGAGTCTATATGTGGTGCATAAAAATGTTTGCCAGACATTTTGAATACTAAAACTACAAAATAGATATAATTCTATTTCGGGTATTTTATCGGTGAACCTATAATACGTGTAGATGTCGTATTACCATTACCACCCACATTACACCACACATGTTAGGTCGTAATGCAAAAGGGGCGAGTCCGATGCATCTACCGGACTCGTAAGGGGTAGCTACACACATTAGCGGGCCGGCATAGTCGGTTCGGCAGTATTTGTCAAACAACAAAGCCGACCCGAAGTAATTACTGCACTTTCATCACAGCACATTCATCTACATATATTCGATTTTACTGCTCGGTTGTGCCGATTAATGCCGGCCCGCTTATGTGTGTAGCTAGCCTTAATCACTCCGATTTACGTGTTCTATTGCTAGAACAGGAAGTTGCTCCCCATTCCTCGTAACTGCTACACCTTTTGTCACCTTGTACAACACACGAAGGAGAGATTGGGGGTGGTGAACATTTTATTCTGCTCGGCCGTCTCTATACTGCATATTTTATAATTCTTAGGGCCTGTTTCACAATCAACAAGTAAGTTCGAAGTAGCTTAATTTGCAGTTCAATTGACATATATTTCATATTACAACTGTCAAATGATCTGCGAAGTAAGCTACTTAGAACTTACTTGTCGATTGTGAAACAGGCCCTTAGGATTGTATTTTCACACACTAAACAAATACATCACTGATAAATATTAATGTCTGTACTACTCTCCTATTAGTAGCATAAAACAAATTAAGAGTATTACGGGTTAGTTGTAATAAAACTATTGACTACATACTGTATTAATGCATGAACTTAATTGTATGCTGAAATAGAATGATAATGAAGATAGTAGTATACAAATAAAATAATCGTTACAAATAATTCTATTTTGAGTCTATCACTGATTTCCACAGTCTATACCCCAGGCTTTTTCATCAATACTTGCTGCTGATGGATATGGCCTTTTCATACTCCATGACCTAACGATCACATAACTTTTTCAATTCTTGCCACAGCCTTATCAGTTTTTATTTATTGTATTAAGGAATACCTCATACTCTCTTTAATATAAGGTATTTTAAACAAATCAAATATAAACTACAGATATTTTATGTGGGCATATTCGCTTTTGAAAATTGTCAGTTGCGAAAAGATTACCGAAGGGCAAAAATGCAGCGCTTTGACAATCTTTGTAACGAACTGAGATCCATCATTGTCTGGCGTGTATGTCACGGCATTTAGGTAATAATATTTTTTCTCGTAGATACAGCGTATCTTCAGGTTATTTTAAGCCATTTATTATTATAACGAATGGTTTAAAATAACTTGAAATTTGAAAATTCTGAACTATAGAGGTGGTTGACAGTTTAATTTGATTGCCGACGAGTATTACACAAATTACTACGATACATTATTTAATATGATGTAAAAAAGAGATTGCTTCAGAACGAAATAAATGCAATGAATAAACAATTGATTTTGTTTGAATAAAGTATTTTAAAACAACAGCGAAAACAGATAAAAATATTCCTGATATTTTTAATTGCATGTTGTTTCTTTAGTAGATATGAATTCTGTGATGATATCATATAAAACTAGCTAAAAGAGTGATAGACATGAATGTTGATCAACTGAAAGTTCTTAATCATCCAATTAATATGGTTAAACGTTAATCGCCTTTATGATACGACAAGAATTATTTGCAACACGAAATTTTATCTAATTCTTGTTGGTTGTATCTAGAAATCCGCCTACAACTTCAGCCATATACATAGTCTTGTCACAAAAACCTTGTGTATATAATATGTTTAATTATATATTATATATACATAGAGCAGGTCGAGCGTTCAAGCGTCAAGCTTATATTTAAAGGATTACTGGCTAATTTAATAAAATATTAGTTGTTGGTGAAGCAAATATTAATTCTACAATTATTAATTTAATACTCTTTATTCAATAAGAAAAATTACACCTATCCAATGTTACAGTAATGTAACCAGAATAAAAACATTTAAAAATTCATGTGTGTGAATGGTATTAAAATAGAAGTCCAAAATGTTGTTTAAAATGTAGTTTATTTAATGTAAGACAATTAATAATTACCTAAAAATATTAAATATAAGTTTCCACACTTGTTACCAATATGTAACCCAATTTACTCGAGACAAAATAAGAAATTTTCAATATTTTACGCACGATATCTTAATTTGTTGACATTACAAACACAACTAATATAAATTATATGTATTTTAAGCTTTAAAGATATGAATTAAATGACTAACTTATCTACTCAATATTTCACTGACATGATGTGGCAATGAACTTATAATTATAAGTATTGCAACATCTACATTTACTACTTTAAAAGCTAAGAGACATTCTTGCGCACTTTTTTAATAATTAATTTAAAACCATCACATCAATTTAAAGTCGGAGCATAAAATTCAGATAACATGCCATGTTGAATGACAAATTACAGTCAGTAAATTATATCATAAAAAGGAAAATAAAGTGTTCCACGAGTTACTTGGATAAGAATATAAATTCCAATCCATGGCCAAATATTCGAATGTGTATAGAATTTTGTTGAGAACAGTTGAAAACTTTCTTGGGTTAAGATACAAGTGTTTTTATTAAAACAACTATTGTGATGAACATTAACGGTATTAACCACTTTTTGACATCTACTCATATTTTATTTAACTGCTGTGAAGATACTTAAATATGCTATGTTTTAAATTTATAAGTAACATTAATTCTATATAGCCTAAGATTATGATAAACAATGGGTCTTTCACCAGTGAAGTTTAAAATAGACAGACAGTGAGTACACTTCAATTATTATCTGCATTTTGAACATTTAAGTTTCCTACAAAATATGAATATGCCCATAATTTAAACGTAATCATTAAGCTAAATACATAAAAGTGATTTTATAAGAAGTTGGCTAGTCCTTTGTTAGATAAGTTTAGAAGCGACGGCGTTTGTTAGGAAAATCGTCCATTTGTCTTGGGCCATCCCAACGACTCTGCGGCATGTCGTCATAACCTCCGCGTGGCATGTCGTACTGGTCTCTGTAGCCGCCATCCTAGGTAAACCATAATACTCTCTGATAGTTTTGACTTGTTATAAACATAAATGAGAAAGAAATATATCAGGTAACATAACCTGGTAAAACAACTGTTAAGATCCCTCGTGCAGTTGCATATGTATAACACATACTTGAGAAATAACGAATGCAGCATTAGGCATTTATTCACCTTGATCAAGTAATTACGGTGCATGACGAATCTATAATAAATACTTATAAAAAAAATATTATTGAGAGAAGATGAAAGCGCAATACAACCTACGGCAATTCGATGGGCTCAATATCACTTTAAAAACGTTTCCTTAAATCGAATGATTCAGTTCAAAGCTGAACATATAATGAACTAATAAATTTTACAGTGTTTAGGAAATACCATAATAATCCGAAACGTAATTCCCAATAAGTGTAGATGTAAACAAACCGCCAGTTTTACGGAAACATACAGTTGCCGTCACATTGCTCTGTCCTCAAGGCAAAACAAATTATCAATTATCCTCATAATAATATAATTTCACATAACCTTGTGATTCTTTTTCTTTAGATTATACTGCAAAAATATTAAAATTGTCAAGTCTGTTGAAAGTTTAGAGACATGAAAATATTGAAAGAAAATTGCAACACGCATATTATTTTTACCGATGATGATGATGATACAGAGGTAAAACGATATTTATTTTATAGTTTAATATTATTGATTAGCGTGTAATGCAAGCACCCCACTAGGTATCATATTGTCCCGAAATGGATACTTAAAAATCTTATAAAAACACAATTTTTGTATCGTAACGGGCGGGGTTCGAACTCTGGTTAAAATGTCGTTACTATGAAACTTTTATTAATTCGCATTCTGCACACGCCACGGCGGCTACGATAAGCAAAATGTCATGTTTAGTTTGTTATGATTAAGCGACAGTCGCTACAACGTCTTACGTTTCTATTTCACAATTATCAATTCTCGTCTTAAAAGACGATATTTGACGCATGCTGCCAACATTATTTTTATGATAGTGAATGAAGAATTCTAGGAAATTGTGGGACATGATGTTCATTTACGTGTCATGAGTATAATGAACGCCGTCGGTTTATTAAGTTAAAGATAGAGTATTATTAAGGGAGTGTTTATTACCAATTAATGTCCTGGGGGAGCTTTATAGTACAGGTGCTTAAAGCGCTCGGCCTGCGATTGGGCAAACTAAGCAATGGTCATTGGATTGGACCATAAGCACGTTAAACCGTTGGTCCCGGCCTCATATGTAGTCGTTACTCGTTACCATACCCACCAATCCGCACTGAGCCAGCTCGGTGGTTTATGGCCCATTCTTCATTCATTCATTCTTCATTTAAATCCATCTGTAGGCCTGTGTCCCAGCCATATATATATAAATATATTATATATAATTTATATAGTATAAAAAGCCAATTATTAGTTTACGCCCAAGAAAACTTCAATTGTTATACATCTTAATCATTATTTATCTGTAATTGATTTGACGGCATGAAACTTAGTTTGAAACCAGAAATCACTAATGTTATTATTTTAAAAAATATAATCTCTTCATTGAATCTAAATTAAAGTCCTGTTACGTTGAACCTCCATAGTGTTTTTCAATAAATAATATTTTCGGTGAAATGTCGTCCTTATATAATTTAATATATGCCTTATCATTGTTGCACCTTTTTCTTAAATTAGCCTAGGATAATTTAAGAAAAAGGTGCAACAATGATAAGGCATATTTATAGGCCCGTAAAGCAACTATTGGTTATATTCAACATTAAAATATACGTTTCGGCACGAAAAGGTACTTCCTAAACACCTTGAATAAAAATTATATCCTTAGTTAACGGCGGTTATGAAGTAAATCCTGACACATACGTTCATGAATGGTTGTGACACGTTAGATCATTGTAACGATAAAATTCTAGCCGAGCGTGAGACGAGCTAAATGAACTCTACAACTGTTAGGTAATAGAAAAATGTTTATCAGATGTAAATAATAGAAAAACAAAAAATATACCTAGAATGGTTAAAGTATGACTTTTGAAGCACCATCAGCAAGCACTAATGGAATCATTTATAATTCCAATAGTGCTTGCTGATGGTGCTAATTATCATGATCTAAAATACATTTTATTGTATGTACTTATCTATTGCAATAGTCACATAATTTGGCTTGGTCTTGCTTACTGCCATTTGTCAGTTATTTTTAGTTATGTGCTTGACTTTTAGGTTGCAGATTTATGTACAGTCAGAACAGCACGTCACACAATAACACAACTGCCAATTATCTCTAATAGTTTTTCCACCTAACGTTAAAGCGCAAAGTCATACCTACATACATAAATCGCGTATATACCCTCGAAGGGGTAGTAGGTGAATTAACATCCACGTTTCGCCAATTAGGTTAGGTTCCATGTAATAGGTGGCGATCCTATTACCTTTTATTGGGCACGAAAATCGCAGTACGCTGCTGCCCATTACTCATTGCTGTTTTAACCTTAAGTCGCCTTGTACGACACCCGCAGGAGAAATTGGGGTGGTGTAACCTGGCGTGCTATTAACTATAACATTATTTTTTCTTATATAAACTTTTAGAATTATATTATGTAGTACCATTGTTATTGACTCTTCCATGTTGGCCTGAGACCGAAAAAATAACGTAGAATATGGCCGCCCCGACCCTGGGATGTCATAAATGCCAACTATGTGCGATTATCCGACGTAAGACTTCTGGCAACCGTATTGTGGAGGATAAACTACCGACAATAGTAGCACCCAAAGAGGGTTGGTGTCAGGCTGTCAAACCTAAGCCAAAACCTTGAGCAGTTTGGATTGGCATGTTGTCAACATTCCAATATCACTCTCTCCGTTTACCGATCGCTCGACATGGTCATTTCCACCAGTTTTATATACATTAATTCATCACTGACTTTTCTGTTGTTAGTGATATGAGTCAAAAGGTAGTATGACTGTCTTTGATAACAGTTGATTGGTATATGAATGGAAGAGGAAACTGATGATTAGATACTGCGCCGAAAAACAGAGAAAAGGGCAAGAAGTTAATAATGGTTGTTACCACTTGCAATTATGTTATGATACACCACACGCATACATATGGCATTATTTTCGTATGGTCGACACAGTAATTTTCCAGAAACTTCAGTTGTGCAATGTGTCAAGATTTACTTCAAATTACGTAGTAATAATGTATTTAATTTCAGACTGAACTTAATGTGAAACTTTCATGTTTGAAATATTATTATGATGACTACTAACCCTTACATATAATTTTACACATTGTATTTTTGGCATTTATAGTCCAACAGTATTTTAATTTTCGTTAAACGAAAGGTTAAAAAATTAGTGCTAATTAATTGTGCGAACTGTTATGTGATCAAGGTGAATCAACAAATACTTTAATACAGGCTGACTGCCTGTTAACGTGTCAATAACTGAAACAATTCCTAAATAATCTTAAAAACTAAATTTTGTCCATTCTTACATTCGTTTTTAATAAAATAAATCTGAAATAAATAAATATCCAGTTAGAGCAGTTTTCGTTTAATTAGATTCTAATGCCATAATAATGCTTAGCGCACTTGAATCTTTATCATTATTGTATTATGATGTTTTATCGATCGTCGTATGCTTTTGTAACCATGCCAGAAGCATAATAAATCAGTATTCATAACAAATACTAAATTATAATTATTATGTATGTCATACTAAGGGCTTGCTTCTAATCTAAATGGGGCCAAATGAATTTATCACATAGTATAAAGTTCACATTTTTCACAAAATGGTAAAAAATGTTAGAGTTTAAAAAATATTTAGGTGTAAACTTAAACAACTACGCTATGGGCGTCATAGCGAAAACACCAAAACTTGGAAATAAATGGTCAATTCCATAAGTACAGTTCAGTCTTAAGTACTAAAGCGGTAAATAGTTATGATAGAAAGAAGTCAATAGCTGCGAGTTGCAGAATTCAATGTGTATAGTTTTGTATAGTTTATTGAATAGCGATAAGGGTTATTGGTAAACATGTATTTCTGACTAGCTAGAGAGAGACTAGATATTTAGTTTATGTCATTTGAGTTGATCATAAATGGTTGTAAATTTTACCATCTGTATTTAGTGTTAAATAAATAGCTATATCTTCATGATAAAGCCTTGGAGGCTTATTCAATTCGGGCTTATTCAAGTGTTAAAATCCTATCATTTTTGTAAGTTCAACGCGATAAATGGCTATATCATATCGAGTTTCGGTGGTCATGCTAGCCGGGCTGGAGCTCAACAGATGTAACTGAAATGGATTGACGAAAGCCGTCCAGAAAACAATATCAAGTGACAATCTTTAATTTTTTCGAAATAACTTTAATGGCTTCTGAGCAATCAAAAGCCATTGAAACGTAAATATAGCAGGATTTTGTGAATATTATTTAAATAATTAATAAATACTCAAAATTCTCTGTTAGACGCCCATCTAAATTTAAGTAGTTTGATTAAGATATTTTATAGACCTAGACCAAATGAGGTAGTGTATGTGTAGTACCTATATAGTATACTAGTTCATACTCCATAAAGAACTACTTGGGAGAAAAAATATTTTACCAGATTTCGACGAACTATGAACTCTTGGTCCAAGAGTTTATTAATGTCACATAACACTCAAACAAACCGCCTTTTAAGGTATATATCATATATCAACTAACTGGTATAATCATAACTTTAAATTTTTTATTCTATTTTATTTAAAAACTCATTATCTGTCCTTAATTACGAAATTGTGCTTACATTATAACATACATTTTAAACGATGTAGATATAATTATTAAACTCTGACCATCGTTAAAACATTGGTCACCAACCACTGACGTCCATTATAACTATGTTTGTGGAAAATGTAAATAGTGACAATAGTAAAATTAACTGTAAAACTTAATTAGTTGAGACTTTCATACATAAAACTAAAGTGCTGATATAATAATAACGAAAAATGTAAAACTGCATCAGTAAATTGTTTCTCCAATTGGCTGAAGTATGAGCTGAAGTACAGGGATAAATAAAAAAATGCAAAATAGCACTTCGGAAATTTTTGGTCAACAACACTGATTATTATTGTCCAATTGTCCATAGATTTTTGATAATTTGCGATTCAAGTGACAAATATTTCATAAAAATATTATTATATTACCCAGATGTTTAACGTTTTGGATAGTATTTGTATGTCAGAAGATCAGAATATCACAAGCTTGCATTAAAATCGGTAATTAATATGCAAGTATTGTGAAGAGCTTATGGGAATATGACAACCATTTAGTTATGCATAGCCTACTTAGTATGACAGTACATGAAAAATAATTCAATATATTGCAACTAATTTAACAATTAGCTGAATTAAGTTCACTGAGCCGACAGTTATACATGGCGTAAACAGACCCCTTTTAAAGCCTTAAAAAAACATAATTACTCATCAAAAATAAACTTGTACCTATTGTATTACATTTTTCTTACATAATCTAATCATTGTTTTATTTTTACTACTATCACACATTGTAAAATGTTCAACATTTGGATGTTAAATTATACTCATTTGATTACAAAATATTCATAATTATCTGACTGTATTAATATATTATTAACGTGGTATATCAGACAGGCGGCCGGCTGTAAAAATAAAGCCAAAACCTTGAGCAGTATGGATTGACATGTTGTCATCCCAATCACTCTCTCTGTTCATTGGTCTCTCGACATGGTCCTTTCCGTCTCCTTTCTATTCTACTATACATTCATCACTAGCACCTTTATGGTGTGATGGATGGTATGAATAAAAGGGAGTGGATGGCTTGATGACGTCTGACCAATATGAACAGAAGAGCAAACATACTGCGCGAACCCCAGATAGACTGGGAACAGGGCAGGAAGAAGAAGAAAATTAATATATTATTACCGCACGCAGAAAGACTCGATGCATGCTACTGACACTGCGCTAGCGTTATTGACTTTTGGGCCAATGTCGTATAGGTCTGACTACTTGATAAGAATATGCATTAAAAGTTATTAAGTGTAAGCCAAGTTGATATGAGAATTAAAATACTCTAGTGCATTTGATTCTTAAATTTAAGACTAGATAGGGGTCCATTTAAATCCTGTATATTTTTGTCGAACCAAGTTCATCACTAAAATTATGCAAATAATTACCAACTATGGAGATGAGCAACTATAGAGATGATTAACATTGTAGATCTTTAAAAATAAACAAAACATTTTGATCAGTGACTAAAACACGATCAACTTCTCAATTCTTCATAATGTTTACCCCTGTCTAGCAGGAACAAGATAAATATTTTAGGCAACACACCATAACTTCACTGCTCATAACTTTAAAATAATGTACTTACCATTGGTTTTTGTTGATCGAACATGCCTTGTTCTTGACGATCAAGCAGGGAGTTCAAACGTTGAGCCTGTAAAAACCATATTATAAGTAAACATAAATTACATTAACTTATTATATATGTGTAATGTGTATCTATAATATATGTGTAAAAGAGATACGTATAACTCAAAATAGCAATTTGTCATATTAACAAAACGTAGAAACTGATTTTGTTATATTTTATATGGGAGAACTGTTTTTTTTTCACGTTTTTATAAATTATATATAAGAGCTAGTTTTAAGAGATTTTATATTTATAATTGGACATGAAAAAGTCTAGTGACAATTATTATTGTTTGAGACAGTAATTAATCATTGGAACAAAAGCCAAAGGCCTGGCGTAGTGTCGTCCTTTCGTTTATGAATTAAAACAGACGAATAAACGTCACGAAAACTTTCAAAATTAATTTTGCGCAATTTATTGCGTTATAATAAAACTCATAACAAACGTTGTAATTAATGATGTTAGCTATCTACTGCTGCGAGGTTTTTCGTGTTTTAAAAATAACCCTGTATATTGGGTTGAATAAACAATATAGTTCAACAGAGTGTCGTAACTCGTGTACAAGACCACCTACCTGTACAAACAGAGTGTTCTCTTGTTGGCGGCGGCGCAACTCGTCGTCCTGCAAGCGCATGCGCTGGGACAACTCCTCCTCCTGGCGCAGTAGCTGCGCGCGGTCGGTCTCGCGGCGCTCCTCGGCCGCGCGCTCCGCCATCTCCCAGCTGCGCTTCTGACGCTCGCGGTCTTGCTCACGCTGCCTCAGCTGCTCCCGGAGGAGCTCTGTCTCGTGTTCGTACCTGTCATAGAATTGAACCGCATAAAGAGCACTGACAATACAATATATCTTTATTGTACCAACCAGATCAGAGATAATAATATACTGACTAATTACAATTATAATCATGCACAATGGACGACCTTATCGCTAAGAGCGATTTCTTCCAGGTAACCTTAGGATAGACAGGAATAAAAAATAACGTACATGAGGGAAGATGGCAATGTAAAATTCAAAATTTAAAAGTAGAATAAACTACATCCAAATATTTACATACACATACTTATAATTATGAATAATAACAAATATAGTATCATAATGACACATAGTGTTCTGCAACCTGACCTCTATTATAAGTACGCTTCTTGTTTCATGTGCCGATTTAAAGCGCCCCGTCGAACGACAAGGGAACTAAATTTGACATTTGTTGCTCGTATTTGACATTACAAAAGCTTCTCTAATGATAGTTCCGTGGACGTTCACCTTTGCAACCAGCATTAGCGCCAAGATGGCGATAATCAAATTGGATTCATTTTTTGGATGACAAACTTCAGTCCAGCATACTTGTTTAATAGAGGTCAGTGATAAGAGGAGTGATTGAAATTATGAAAACTAAACAAACCAGAACTAGTTTGTGTTCAAATATTTTTACTTTTGAAATAATGAATTGATGTGTCGATCATTCCACTACAAATGTTGTTCAGAAAACCATGTAAATTTTTAAAGTGAATTATAAAACTGGATTAAAACATTTTGCATTTAAAAAGTTAATGGTTCTTGTTTGTTAGACCATCTTTGTTAGACATTTATGAATAAATTATTCAAATTTACATACTTTGCATACTCCATCTGTGCTTCTAGTTTTTCCTCCTCAGCTGATAATTCTTTTTTTAGAGCATCCTCTTTCTGTCTATGCAGTTCATGTAATTGCTTCCATCTTGTTCCATATTCATGCTCAAAGCTACCTCCCTCAGAGAAACGTGGTCCAAGCTGCAAAACAGAATATTGCAATTTAAATGCAAACAATAATGTAATTAATTCACAATACACCAAAAGCAGGTGATCTCATTTAGTATACACAATTTGAAACGTTGTAACTCAAAATTATTCCAAGATTATAATAAGGTAATATGAAATTGTATATGCATACAAAGCCAAAAATTTTAAATAGCTCCACTGAAATGGTTTTTATGGACATTTCAAAACCATAAATAATTACCTCTCGGGCTTTCAAAAACTCAGGATGCTTTTTGGGTAAATTCTTCTCAGGGAAACCATCCATCTCATCAGGTTCCTCAAAGTTCTCCACTATTACTGGCCGAAGAGATCTGTATAATAAAACACACAAGTAAAAATATGATAAACTTAGAACTACAACACCTATAATTAGATAAAAAAAAAAAAAGACTTACGAAGTAAGGAAAAAGCATTTTTCTGTGCAATTACGAATTGCAGCTAATGCACTAGGTTTCCGTGCATATTCCACCACACCCTCACCAAGAGTCTTTCCGCGCTCATCAACTTTTACATAAGCCCTCTCAATTTTTCCAAATATTTCAAATGCTCTATATATTAATTCATTTGATACAAAGGGAGGCAAATTCTTCACTCTGATAGCACTGTTATGTGGAGCAAATCTTACTCTTAGTGTTTTGCCATTCCTCATTTTACCATCTAAATCACGCTTTGCTCTTTCAGCATTAACTCTATAATCCTGCAATTTCAACAATAAATTAAAATTTATTTTATAAGGCCATGATTGCATGACTATTGACTATAAAATATTGGAAATGCATATATAATAATAATAATAAGCCTTTTATTTCATATCAATGCAATCAATTTTAGAATATTTTTTTTAAGTATTTATATTAAAATGCCTGTCTAATTTATATTAACATTCAACTTTACTAATTGATTCAACTTTAATAATGGAAAGGAAATGCATAAGGAATTTTTATACTGATGACTGAAGTAATCGAAGACGCATTCAATGACTGCGTGTACAAGCCACTTAACGTCAATAGCGGGGATCCCCCTCGACGTCGGGTTTTCGTATCTGAACTGTCACTTATTCATTAATTTGTTTTGCGTTTCGTATCTGAACTGTCACTTATTCATTAATTTGTTTTGCGTTTGGCCAAACGAAGAAATTGAAGTTGGTTTTTTAATTCTCAAATACATATTTGCCAATATTTGCTTCCAATGTGAATGTTGATATGTAATATCAGTTAAAAAAATAACACTAACATTTACATAATGTTAAAATTAAAATCGAATATTTTGATAATTTCAAACCCTGACTAGTCGACCTCACCATGGGTATAAAAAATGTCGAAAGTATTAATAATTACAATAAATTACCATTTTAATAAATCCAAAATTTTTTTCCTTGTTTACAAACAGTTCTGCAGTTTCACCAAAAGGCGAAAATAAATTCAATATTTCTTCTTCGGTAACATCATTTGTCAGATTACCAATGTAGAGTCTGCTGCGGCCATTGAACTTAATTTCAGACTGGTCAATAGGTGGCAAATCAAGAATAGGGCCAACTAGATCCTTCAACTTATTAGCCAACATATGTTCCTCACGCTGAATAGGTTTGCCACCATCTTGCTGTAAACCTCTATTACGCTGTTGGTTCCTAGGTGGTCCTTGTCCACCTCCAGGCTTCTGGTTAAAACCAGAGCGATTACCTTGGTTAAAGTTGCCACCTTGGTTAAAATTGCCCCCTTGGTTAAAGTTGCCACCTTGATTAAAGTTGCCTTGCTTGTGTGGACCTTGAGACCAACCACCTTGCTTATTACCTCCAAAGTTACCATTGTAGTTCTACAACAAAAACACAAATTATTATAGATTGGTTGACATTACCAATAGAATTATGTTAAATGTTCATTTTATATACCTTTTGCTGTTGGTTCTGTACTGAAGCCTTTTGCTCCACATTAAGTACATTATCAACTTTATCTTGGGAATCTAGTTTAGGTACGTTCTGTTGTGGTTTCTGTTGAGGTTTCTGTTGCTGTTGTGGTTGCTGTTGTGGCTGCTTTTGTGGTTGCTGTTGAGGTTGTTGTTGTTGTGCCTGTTGTGGTGGTGGTTGTTGTTTTTGTTGTGATTGTTGAATCCCCTGAGATTGTTGTTGCTGTTGCTGTGGTTGAACTTGAGGCTTTGGTTGAACAGGTTTCTGCTGTTGCTGTGTAGTCGGTTGTTGAACAGAATTGGCTTTTGGCTGCAACTGCTGAGCTTGTAGTGGTGACTGAGCTGGAACATTGGATTTTTGTTGTTGTTGTGGTTGTTGCTGCTGCTGCTGCTGCAGTGGTGCCTGATTTACTGGCTAGAAATGAAATGAAACATACTGTTAAATTTTAAATAATTATGTACATAAAAGTAACTTTTCTAACAATTCATAAGTTACAAGACATTTTATTTATGTTAGCAGTTAAAATATAGGTGAATGACACCCGAATACAGGAACGCTACTCAAATTTTGGGGACTGCTTATCAAGTTAAGTGGACAGTACCTGTCAGAATTTGTATGGAAAAACGTCAATTTTGACAACATTTAAATGTTAAGCAATACTCAAACTTTGATTAGCATTTCTGTATTCGAGGGTTAATTATCTAGTTTCATGTCTATACAAAGTGTTTGGTACACTTTGTATAGACATGAATAGGATAGGACAAACCAAATATTGGAACAATTTTATATTTTTTTAATAGATAATTTAAATACACTAGCTTTTTGATTGGGGCAGATGAATTAAATCTGAGCCCACAAATGTATTATCTCAAATAGCTCTGTGCTTTGGTAGACATGTTTAGCTGTTAGTCCCGGCTCTATTCTGCAGCCTATAATATCCACCAATTCGTAATGGGCCAGACATGAATAGGATAGGACAAACCAAATATTGGAACAATTTTATATTTTTTTAATAGATAATTTAAATACACTAGCTTTTTGATTGGGGCAGATGAATTAAATCTGAGCCCACAAATGTATTATCTCAAATAGCTCTGTGCTTTGGTAGACATGTTTAGCTGTTAGTCCCGGCTCTATTCTGCAGCCTATAATATCCACCAATTCGTAATGGGCCAGCAGCTTTAAACTTTATCATTTTTAATATTTAACTTCTATGAGCTATAATATATTTAAAAAATCTTTGAATTTCATGAATAGATTTCTTATCCAAAAAATGTCTTATAAATTGTACCTGACAAAATTAAATTCATTGAAGACAATTTAGTATGGCTATTTAGCCGTGTGGTGACGACAGAGTAGAATACAATTGTCACCACCCCAAAACTCTCCCGTGGGTGTCGTACAAGGCGACTAAGGATAAATCAGCGATGAGGAATGGGTAACAGCGTTCCTCTTATATCGCCTAACAATAGTACTGCGACTTTTGTGCCCGATAAATGGCAATAGGCTCGCCACCTATTACATGGGACCTAACATAATTGGCGAAACGTGGGTACTAGTTCACCTCTGCCTACCCCTTCGGGGATATAGGCGTGATTTCAGTATGTATGTATGAAGACAATTCGTTTAGGAAGCCGCTTTGTAAACACCTAAATCAGACATTTTTTTTTAAAAGGGAGAATGTGAGGAAATGTCTGATTTTAAATAAAATCTATCTTCACGGTAAAAGTAGACTATAAAATGGCGGCCAGCGACAATCGAAATGACCACCATATATATACATGCAACTCTTCTATTGTATTAAAACACTGCTTAAAAATTAATAACAATAATTCGTAATGACATCACAAAATATACAATACGTACCTCATTTGTAGGTCTTTGACCTCCTTGACCAGAATTCGAATTCTGATTTCTTTGGTTATTTGAATCAAATCTCGAATTACGAAAACCACCTCTGTTGTTCCCACGACGTCCACCCTGCCTTTGGGGCTGTGGTGGCCCACCAAAACCTCTGTGATTTCCGTAGTGGTTCATACCTTGCATTTGCATTCTAAAATTTTTTTTGTGATAATTAATTAGGACTGTAAAATGTTTGTACAAAACTTATTACCCAACAAAGTACATGTACCCACAAGCACTTAAAATTAAAGCTCTTGAAAAATCAAAAGAAAACAATACGAAAATTACACTATTTTAAACTTAAAACACCAGCCGCTGACGCATGGACAAGTGAACAAGCGACGCGCAAGTCAATTTGAATGAATTTCTGTGAAAGGATGATGACTCACGAGCTAAATGCGTTGACAAGATGGCGGGCAGGTCAATTTTCCGTAAGCTTCCGGTCCGATTGTGATGGATGTGCCACCACAGAACATAATACTTGTGCCACGCAACCACGCAAGTCCATTCCCATGGACCAAAATACTAGAACCAAGAACAGATACAAGTCATTACAAGTACTGGGTATTTTGCTGGACTAGGTGGCACCTTATTAAACTCGATTTTTTACATTTAAAACCTTTAAATAATATCTTCAATTACTTTCATTTTAAGTAATTCAAATAATCGTATTTTAAATATTTGTACTTTAAAAATAAGTTGAAACATTTAAATGTCGAATTATAGCGCTAGTGACAATGATGATGTTAAGATTTTAGCATAATTGATATGAATAAATGTTTTCATTTTACTTGGAAAGATCTGTGGCTAGGTTTTTAGCCCGGTCATACTAAAGACATGGCTGTACGGGAATTTAAAAAACAAATACTCCGTGTATTTGGTGCGTTCCAATGGTGTCAGTAGGATTGTTTCGGTATTTCAAAAATTGTTTCAGAGTGGATTTGTACAGTGGAAGTGGTGTTATTTTGATGCACAGGCATCCGTGTTTAAGTGCAATTATGCAGAATCGTTGAAAATAAGGCTTGTGATGTGTTTGATGTTGTGGTGAAAACCACTGTATAAAGTGGATTTGTCCATCTCATCCGTCACCATCATGAACTCTGTTACCATTCAATCCGCGCCAAAAACTCCCTAGATGCGTTAACATATGTGACATGTGTGTTTAACGCAAAATTTATTTCATTCATACATTTCACCAACTCATACTATACATTACTCATATGACTAAAGATTAAATATACATTAAAGATATGGCTGTATGGGCTAGATCCTTTGCCTACCCTAGAATATTGGGAGAAATTAAGAAAAAAGACGACACTAGGGTCGATTCTGACAATGGTTCTCTAAACCTAAGATTAATTTGACAACAGTGTTTCTCTTTCATACTCAATACAGAATGAAGGGTAGAGACTGGTATTAAATTTAGTTTTAAGTTTAGAGAATTAAGTTAGAATTGCCCCTAACAAGCTGCGTTCGGTAATTGCGTCCGATCAATCATTTTAGTCTGAATCATTCGTTTAATACATCTACAGCTAAACTACAGTGCGTTCACAGTTATTTTACCTCTGATGTTTCCATTTACGTTTTATGTGATAGAAGGATACTAATATGACATTTCCATATGTTGGAGCAGGGTGATGAGAAGTGTCAGAGGTAAAATAACTGTGGACGCCTCAGAGTAAATAGGACGCACTGTAGTGGAGGTAAATCTAAACCGTTCGGTAATTACTGCTCCAGATCAGTCCGACGTAAATCTGTTTGCTCGGACTATTTTGACCGACGAGAAAGATTATTCTGCTTATCTCTCATGTTGTGAGGTTATGTTTAGGTTTATTTGGTTTGATTGATATTGGTTATTGGTACTTTTCTCGATCGCTATTTTTTTATATTTAAACATTTGTTTTTTATTTGTGTGTTTCATAAATGATAGTTGCCGTTCGGTAACGCAGCTACAATACATCAGCTGCGTTCGGTTGATCGCCGAGGCGACGGATTTTTGGTCACGTTATCACAAATTAATCCGAGCAAATTGCAATTACCGAACATAACCTCACAACATGACAGTTAAACAGATTAATCTTTCTCGTGCCGGTCAAAATCGTATTTCTCTGTCTAAGGTCAAAATAGTCTGAGCAAACAGCTTAACGTCGGACTGATCTATGTAGGCCTATTCGCTAACTTTTTTTGACAGTTGAGATTGATGATCACCGAACTATTTACATAACCATTACTGTTTTCGCAGGACAAGTGTCACAAAAGCGCTAAAGTAAAGTAGTAATGGATCAGTAAATAGTTCAATAATTATCACTCTCAAGTGTCAAAAAAGTGATACCATGTCAACTTTATTGTCTTACCTTTAATTCAGGGAGATTTTTTTCAATCAACTATATAAACAATTATGCATCTATCTTACATACATACATGAATCACGCCTATATCCCCGAAGGGCTAGGCAGAGGTGAAGTAGCACCCACGTTTCGCCAGTTATGATAGGTCCCATGTAATAGGTGGCGAGCCTATTGCCATTTATTGGGTAAAAAAGTCGCATTAGGTACATTGCTAGGTGGTATAAGAGGAACGCTGCTGCCCATTCCTCATGACTGATTTATCCTTAGTCTTTTGTTGACATTTGGGGATTCTACTCTGCCGTCACCACACGTTTACGACTGTACTCAATGAAATTTACCGTCGTACTGACGCAATCCGTATTGTATGTGTAGTATACCAAAATATTACTTGATTTATATCACGTTAGGTATCGCGATACATATCTAGCGTGTAGCATTCGCCGTTGATCGGATGCAATTACCGAACGCAGCTAAACGTAGTCTATTAATACTCTTTGAACGCAGCTTTTAAGTTGTCAATTTTACTAAAATGTCAATTTTACTAAATTTTATTTTCAAAATCTTTCCACAATAATAAATATCAAATACTAACTTTGGGAAAATTCTTGGAACATGGACCAAGTAGACGAATATGATTCGGAAGGCATTTTACCTACTGTTGAGACTAAATATCCATTATTATCCTTTGAAAAACAAATATTCATAAATATATTTGAAAAAGATTGTCTGTTAATAATGGCTAAGTATGTTAGAAAAATAATTAATGTACCGTATTAAGATATACTTTTGCTATAGTAATAACTTACATCATTTCAGAGGTTTAAATTATACTAACATCTTATCAAATCTCTTTTGGGTACATAAAGATCCATCTCATTTAGTTTTAGTCTTAAATGCTAATGATCATGAAGAGAAATATTTTATGGAGAAATTTAAACTAGCAGCATTACCAACCCTTGGGGCTGATCGGTAAGTAATTTTAATATTGTTTTATTTATATTTACTTCTGATCATGACTATAAAGTTGCAATATTATTTAGAGCATGCTATGTTATACACAAATATTAAATATCCATTGCATTGTCAAAATTAATAAATGTGATTGCAAAATTAATAGACATTAATTATGGGACCTTAAATTATTTTTGTCTGGGTGTATTAAAATTCCACTGCAGACCCCATATTATGTAGTCCGATTTCAGTTGCTTTGGTCCACCTATCACTCCCACACTGCTATTATTCTCAATGAGTGAGAGAGACAGGTCACAGACCAAAGCAACTGAAATCGGCTTACATAATACGAGGGCAGGTAAGGGAGACTAATGTATGTGTGATTATGGCCACTCTTTAAACAGTGCCACCTTTATGTTGACATTAACATTCACCTTCACTGTTATTGTACTATTTCACCCTGACCCTGAGTTGACACTTGATTTTAAGTTACATTTATCTCCAGGGAAAAGGCATACCTTGAGGGTGGAATTCATTTTGTCTCAACAAGAATATTGGTGGTAGACTTATTAAAAAACAGGGTGCCCATTGAACACATCACTGGCATAGTTGTCCTCAGAGCTCATACAGTATTGGAATCCTGCCAAGAAGCATTTGCTTTAAGATTATACAGACAAAAAAATAAGGTAAATGGTATTATTCATTTAATAATACATAAAAATAATGTGTTGATGGCAGTGTAGAATATTGACACCAACCTTTATATCTCGTGCACATCTCTCTTTCTCTTGCTGTTATGCAATGCAGCTAAAGTTCGTAAATATAAAATTAAATTAAGGCAGCAGCATTCCTGGTACTTGCCAAGCAATACTACGATTAACAATCCTTGTAAATGGTCATAGACTCACACCCTATTGCATAGCTCAGCAGATGAAAAGTTGGTGTTTATATACCTTTGCCTATATAACTTTATTGTGTTGTGTTATTTTGTGTCAACAACCTGAGTTATGTCCATGATCCATGGTGCTGCCAAGTCAATCAATGGGTTGTAATGTGAAGCTGATGAATATAAAAGTGTGAAACATGACATGTGGTAACCCTCAGTGTTAAATTCAATGTTGTAAAGTGACTAATGGCCAAATTATTCCCCAATCAAAAACAGTACTTCTTTTTGGCATTGTGTTAAAAAGTATCTAACATAATTAGCAAAACGTAGGTGCCTATTCACCTCTGCCTACCCCTTCGGGCATATAGGCATGATTTATGTATGTTAAAAAGTCAACAAATAAAATCTGCAGGCAAGTCAGAAGATCTGATTGATGATGCAGACATTGAGATGAGCCCAACACATTAAGAATGCACTGTAATATATTGGCTAGTAAATTCACACAGTATACTCACTCAAATTTCTTTTATTGCAGACCGGCTTTATTAAAGCTTTCTCAAACTCCCCTATATCATTTACATTTGGGTATCACCAAGTGGAAAAAGTCATGAGGTCTCTATTTGTCACTGAGTTATTATTGTTTCCAAGGTCAGTTTGTTTTTGTTATTGTATGGGAAATCATTTATAATTATGACTTTGATAAATATAAATCTGTTTGTGTATACATACAAAGTCTAGTTATTTCTTTATATGTATTATTGAATTACTTCTGACCTCTTTTTCTTTAATTTGTTAATACCAATTAATATTCTGTAAATTACTTTACAGATTTCATGGAGATGTTATAAAAAGCCTGAAAAGCAGACAAGCTGAAGTGGTTGAATTGCATATTTCACTCAGCACCAATGTGAGCCATATTCAGACCTGCCTAATTGACCTTATGAACTATACAGTAAAACAGCTCAAAAGTATCAATAGGACTTTGGACATGCAGGTAAAGTCAAGTCTCAAGTCTCACTTTGAACAATTATTAATTTCGGATTTTGTTGGAAGAGTCATTCATATAACAGCACTTTTAATTTTCCTTGAATAGACAAAAATATCCAGTCTACATAAGTCTGTAAAATAAATAAACACAAACCTAACCATTATATTTCAGGAAATCACCACTGAAAATTGTCTATCAAAAAAATTTCACAAAATACTACAATCGCAGCTGGACTGTGTATGGCATCAATTAAGTACAAGAACTAAAGAATATGTACAGGACCTAAAAATTCTGAGGACAATGATAATGTAGGTTGGAATTTATTCACAGTTTGGGGCCACCACCCACTATAACAGTAACAATTTGTCAAATATGTACGATGTACAGTCAACAGCACAGTTAAGGTTCTGAAACCGTAAAGTATTCTCAGAACAACATAACTTTGCTGTCAACTGTAAAAGAAATTAAAAGGTAAATTATTTAGGCATCTTTATTATTTCCAGAAACCTAATACATGATGATTCAGTTTCATTCTATGCTTTGATTAGCAAATATAAAACACCCGAATATGCACAAATTAATTCAGGGTGGATACTTACAGAATCAGCTGAGCAACTATTTCGTCTTGCTAGAGGAAGAGTGTACAATCATAAGAATGGTATATTTATAGTTAGGTTTGTGTTTATTTACAGCTAAGTTTATTAGATACTGATTGTTACAAATATTCCCTAATTTAACTTTCAGAATTTGATCCTGAATCAACACCAAAATGGAAAATACTTTCCGACCTTCTATTAGATGAAATCCCTGATGAAGTCAAGAAACGAGAAGATGGACACTTGAAAAATACAAAAATATTAATTCTCTGTGAAGACAATAAAACTTGCTCTCAGATAAATCATTTTCTAACGATGGGTCCTAATAAATATCTGTTTTATACAGCATTCAGACGGGAACTAACGATTAATACAGTTTCGTCAAAATATAGAAATTTCCATAACCTTATGCCCCAAAAGAAAGACTGTAAAATAAATAAAGAGAAAAATAAAAATCTTGATATGTCGGAAGAAGAGGCTGCAGAAGAAAACGAGTTAGACTTAGGCGACGACAAAGATGATGCTAATAGGTCAAACTACATTCTTACTTTATCACAAGTTACACAAACTAAAAAAGATTCAGACGAGAGTATGTTTGAACCTATTTCACAGGTATGTTAGCTGCGTGGTGACGGCAGAGTAGAATACAAATTGTCACCACCCCAAATCCCTTCCGCTGGTGTCGTACAAGGCGACTAAGGATAAATCAGTGATGAGGAATGGGCAGCAGCGTTCCTCTTATACTACCTAGCAATGTACTGCGACTTTGCCCTATAAATGGCAATAGGCTCTCCACCTATTATACCTAGGCACCTAACATAAACTGGCGAAACGTGGGTGCTCCTCTGCCTACCCCATCGGAGATATAGGTATGATTTATGATTTATGTGTGTTTAGTGAGTCGGTGGACATAATACACAAACTACACAAATTGCACAAAATTCAAAAAAATATTGGATTTTGATTACCAAATCAGTTTATAACCTAACATCGCCCTATGACTACATTTAATAACAGCGAACGCGCTAGAAACTAAAAAAACGCTAATACACTACATCAGAGCCTATGCTATGACCTCAGCTAATCAACAATTTCTGTCTGATAACCAAGCTGTATTGATTTGTGTAGTTTTCCAAATGTTCATTAAATTACAATTTGCACACTGATTAATGTTCATTTTTTGTGATTGTCTAATTTTATTTTCAGATAGATAACTTGGATATAACACAAATTGAAACAGAAAGGCCAATAATTTGCATACAACCATTCAAAGAAAATGGTAATCACTTTTCCCTCGAAAACACATTAGAGATGTTACGACCTGAGTATATTATTTTATATCACAGTGATGTCTCGGCAGTTAGGCAAATTGAGTTGTTCGAATGCAGGAAAAAACCAGAAGAATGTAAATGCAAAGTTTACTTTCTCATTTACGATAACACTGTTGAAGAACAGGTATACCTTACGTCCCTGAAGCGGGAGAAACAAGCTTTCGAGCTTTTGATAGGAGCAAAAAGTGTAAGTATATTTATTTTGTATTTTTTAATACAAAATGTGTGTATGATGTTGATTGGTAACAACATCATACATACATATGTCACGCTTTTCTCCCACAGGGATAGGCAGAGATCACTTCTTACCACTTACTACGATCCTTACATACTTCTATTGCTTCATCCAATCTCATTAAATTTTTCATGCATGCCCACAGCTTCCGGGTATGCGAAAAATCACTAAAACCCTTTTTGTAGAAACTAAATCGGTTTTAATGCTTGTAGCACACCGCTGCTTCGCTGTGCAACAACTTTAACTAAATCACTGACCTGTCTCTATTCATCACACCGTAAACATAATAGAATAGAAAGAGAACAGAGTTATTATGAATAAAGTGAATACGCAAAAGGGCAGTATTAAGGGTCTGTTTCACAATCGACAAGTAAGTTCGCAGTAGATTACTTGGCAATTCAATGGACATAAATTTCATATTACAACTGTCAAACCATCTGTAAGCAAGCAAGCTACATAGAACTTACTTGTTGATTGTTTGTGAAACATTAGTGAAGTATTTGTTTTACAATTTGTCTAATAGGCATGTAAATTTTAGACGATGGTTGTTCCAACATACCAAGATGGGAAAACAGATGAATACTTCAATTTAAATGTCGAAGAGGAAGATGAAACGGCTAATTCGAGGAAAGCGGGTAATTGTAATTTCGAATAATGAATGTTGCTCACCACACATTGGTTTGGAGACATAATAAATTATAAATACCATTATTGCAGGTGGACAAAATCAGACTAAGGAAAAACCCGTGGTAATAGTTGATATGAGGGAATTTAGATCAGACCTACCTGCTTTACTACACAAGAAAGGCATCAACATTGAACCGGTTACAATCACAGTAAGAGTGCATAAAAATATATCCTTAGGCCTCTTGTACACCCACGGCTACGCCGGTTAAATCTACGGTTAATTCGCCGTGTGTAGGCACGGTCGTCAGTATTGTATGGATCAGCTCCCATGGTTATTCAACCGTACGGTTAACATGCCGTACGGTTGAAAAACCGTGTGTGTACAAGAGGCCTTATTCCGCAATTAAATTTCTCTACCAAAGTTGTTCTAATTATTACTTATTTTTTATTTTTTTAGATTGGCGATTACATTTTAACACCTGACATATGCGTTGAGAGAAAGTCTATATCGGATTTGATAGGCTCACTGAATTCTGGTCGGTTGTACACGCAGTGTACACAAATGTGCCGAAATTATAGTAGACCTATTCTACTTATTGAATTTGATCAGAATAAACCCTTCAATTTACAGGTTTGTATCAAAATGCCATAAAAATTGCTTCAGATTGCTGATATCTTGCGTTTTTAAAATGACATCACGTTTTTCATGCTGTACTTTAGTAAACGTTTATTTTTGTGCCTTTTTAAAATGTTTTACAATATTGACTAAAAACCATTTCATAGAGAGGCGGTAGTCAGTTTACTCACGCACTTGTTACCGTGATGTGTCTAAACATGTCCAATATGAAGTAGGAAGTCATTGTTATTAGTAAGTGCGTAAATCTATACGACCAACATCAAATGAGTTGTTTACATTCCTACGGAGAGGAATAATATATAGATAGTAGGTAGGTATATGAGTCGTATTTCTCAGATCGCTTTACAAGCTTCTAATATGTCATAGGTTCATCAAGTAACTTTATCTATCGATAACTTCCGAACAGGGTCACCTCGTGGTCTCTACCGACATATCCGGAGCCAGCATTCAACAGAAACTTCAACTGCTGACAATACATTTCCCGCGACTCAAATTAGTCTGGTCGCCAAGCCCATATGCAACTGTAGAACTATTTAACGAACTAAAGGTAAATAAAAATTATGTCATATTTGAAATATCGGATGACTTGTGATTCCGTAAAGAAAACTGACATATTTAGTGAAAATTACTTGAAATAAAACAACAATAACGGATTTAAGTTCTGCATTGTTATTAAAATATGTGAACATAAAAAGCAAAAAATTGTTACATAAGAAAGCGCTCTGTTCAATCTTTACCTACTTTATTAGTATGAACCTGCAATACTTACTATTTCTTAAAGGAAATTTTCGATATTTTAAATGTTAAAATAAGTTTTGATGACTAAGTGCACGTCTAATTTTGTATAAATACCGTTAGTTAGTTGTTTATAATATGTTGTTCCAAAACTCAGTTTTACAATAGGACAATATTTACCTACCAATTTAGTTGTAAACGAATTGTTTGTTATAGCAAGGACGCCAAAACCCTAACATCGAATCTGCCTTGGCACTAGGCGGCGATAACACTGCTGATGACATGAATTACGAGAGATACAACATTCTAGTTCATGATTTTGTACAAAAATTACCCGGTGTTACGTCTAAAAATATTACGAGAATACTGAATAGAGGACTTTCATTGGAACATTTGGTAACATTAACACAGGTAGTGCAGATTTTTTATATTTAAGTATTCAATGCTGTCGGTTCGGTCGAATTTATTTTTCTAAAAGCCTTGTTCGCAATCCGGCATAAGATAGTACAAAACTGACATTGATAGAGATCTTACCGCGGAAAAGTACCTGGTAGGTTTTTCGCTCACTGGTCTCAGTTTCTACTAAGGACTGCTTATCAAGTTAAGTAGTAGTACCTGTCAGAATTTGTATGGAAAAACGTAAATTTTGACAATAATGAAATGTTAAGCAGGTCTTTAACTTTGATTAGCGTTTCTGTATTCGGGGGTTAGTGTATTTATTAATGCAGTGTCGTGACGGCAGAACAGAAAACACTTGTAACCCCCCCCCCCCCATCTCTCCCGCGGATGTCGTACAAAGTGATGACTAACATTACATGGTGATAATATATCTCTGACGTTACAAATTAGAACTATAGTGAACTATGATTTTTTTTAGGACGAGTTAATGAATTTAATAGAAAACAAAAGTGAAGCAGAAACTCTCTACTCAATATTTCACATCAAAGCAAAACCAGCTGATGCTGCAAAAGACGAAAAAGCATATGGAAAGAAGAAATTTACGGGGAGATCTGGATATAAAAATAAAAAGTAATAATTTCAATAATTTATTTATAAGATGAATGTGTGTACAGTAGCATAATATTTAAAATCGAGTAAATTATTAAGTTTATATTCTATCTTTGTTTGAACGTTGATAAGCATCCGAAAGAAAAAATATTTAATGGTGCCAAGGACCTAAAACAAATTATTTATTTAATATAGTATACTATTGCAAAGGCCGTGAAATAGCAATCGCAGGTCAAGTATGTAAGGACTTCACTAATACGAGACAGGCAATTGCCATTTCGGCAGAGGCATATAGTGTTTTTCTCAAAACAATGCAGGGAAATAGAACATACTTTTTATATACACATTTAATTGAATGATTAGGAACGACAGACGCAGTCGCCACATGCGTCGTTTCTATACTCTGTGACCGCGCCCGCCTCCATCGCTGGCACAGACAGACGTCAACGCAATAATCCAACACACCGTACACATGCACAACGCAAGGTTCCAAACTCAAACAACGCGCTAGTAAAGGATGTGAAATGTATGTTAATTTATCAAAATTATAGGTAATTGGAGATGGTCGTAAAGTAAAATAACAGACTTGTTGATTATAGTGCTTGGAATCGTAATCGATACGATAGATACGATTCGAAACTTCGAATAGTTCGTGCTAGAGACACAGATTAGGTAAAAATATTCTCCAGCGGAGGTTGGAAACCTGCATAACACATGCGAACTATTCGCGTACCTATTAAATTATAAATTCTCTCTACGATCTACGGGTCTATATCTTACAACTCTATTTATAATTAATGTATTTATTGCTATGTCTAAAGGCATGAGATGTCCTAGTTTAAGTTTCAAAAGGCACAAGGTTAAATTTCTAACAATACTTTGTAAATATGCTGAAACAATTTTTTCCCGAATTAACAAATAGAAGTTATTTGGGAATTACCTAGTAAATGTAAATATTAGCAGTTAAGTAAACAGCTAACTACTACTACTACATTTATGAGAACATTCAACAGCACATCAGGTTACCACAATATGCCAAAGGAGATCTTCCAAAATGTATGGAGTCTGGCCCATATATTTGTACAGTTATTCAAAATGTATAAATCAGTTCTTAAGTGTTATATTCCTATTTTTAAGCCCTGTTTTTTGGCTTGTTGTACATATGTTTAGGCTTATATTGCAACACAGCCTAGCATACCGTCATGGCGGAAGGAAGATGTCTCTTTATAACATTGACGTACTTATTTTATTCTAAATTTTTTGAGATATTGTACAAATACATGGGCCATTTAGGAACATCTCCTTTCCCTAATCGATTTTGTGCTTTATGTAAGCCTGTTGATAGGGTAACGCTATTATAAGGTAGCGTAATCAATAGGGTCTTACAGGATTTACTATTAATTGGGTTTCTTTATAATTTTGGTAATCGTTTGAAGGGAGTTCAACCAATTACCATTAATTTAAGTGTTACCCTATTGATTGCCTATCTCTTTTTCTCGAGTTCGAGTGGACAAGAGATAGATCTGTCGAAACCGAACCGAGCCGAATCCAACCAATCGGCTGCCGGCTGTTAGTAAGAAGCGCAATAATAAGTCTAATGATTGGCGCGTAGAAACTAAAACAGCTTGGTCACATTTTAAACCCTTTACTTTAGGGTAACCCTATCAAGACTTTTCGGTGACTTAAGTGCTTACCCCAATGAATTGGCTAGCTTATGGATTAGGCAAGCTGATGAAAGGATTACCAATCTAATAGGGTTTTTGAAAACAATTCTATCAAAAACCGGAACAAAAACTCTTTTAAGGGTAAGCAGTTCCGGTCCTTGGTTATGGGTTGACAAGCAATTAAATAATTTTGCCAGTTTTGGATAGCCTGACGTGTTGTTAACTGCCACAAATATTTACAATATAATACAAAACTTTACAACTTCATTATTCATACTATAAACACATATTCAGATTGTTATCATTATCAATCATATATATACAAAAAAAAAGAAATTTTCTTTTACATATTCCACAAAATCAAGGGATGCACATTAGAATAAAATGCAGTGATTTAATTTCCTAAGTAGTACTAAATAAAGAAATAAAATATGTTTAAGTTAATTAATTACACATACACTTAAGAATTGTTAAACCATATTTTGAAAAGGCTTTAAAGTCAACTTTCAATGAAAACATTCACAAGGTGTGAATGTCTCCTGCCTAGCCATTTATGTGACCTCGGTACTCTTAAATGGCTAGAATCGGAATAAAATAAAAAAGGGCTACAATCGGTTTTTCTCTACACGACAAAATCAAGAGATGAAGTAATCTTTAGGAAAACCAAAGTCACTGACATGGCCCGAAGAATTGCAATCTCAAAGAAGTGGACTAACTGACTGTTGGAAGGACCGACAGATGTTGGGGCAAAAAGTTCCTCTAGTATTGACCACGTGCCAGGGTACGAACGTTGGTAGACAAAAGTGGAACTCTCAATTTTTGTAAGCTGCTTTAAGGTGTTTGATAATGTCGGTCAAAGACCACCTTTATGGAAGTATTTAGTGGGTCCGCTGTATGGCTGGATGCGTACTGAAGCTAAGCAATTAGTACTGATGGAGCTCCAACTCGCGACTTCAGCGATCCGGGCGGCTGCCTAAACCACTAGGACGTTATGGTTGACCGATTCCATTTCAGTATTGTTCTGTTATCTTTATATGAATATATTTTGAAAAATAATAATGGCCAAATAAACAAAATATAGCTTAGTTCTTGTATTATGCAATCCAACTTTTCATACTTTTATGTAATTGTATACCCATACTAGATAAGCCAAAATAATTTAACTTTGAGGTGTGCATCCTATTTACGGCGTATAGTATTCTTTTACTACAAAGTAACTAACGGCATTGAAGGTACTTATCAGTGAGTGGTACATAAATAACACTCATTAGTTTCTTTATTGTAGTAGTACCATCAGCAGCTTTGTCCACCTGAAAATATTAACAATAATATAGACAACAATACCTTTCACTTGAAAGTATTTATAAAGAATGATTTGACTTAGTAGCAATTAGACCTGTGTCAGATGTTGGTCTGCTCCTTCGCGTCCAACAGGTACAATCAGTCTACCACCTGGCTTCAATTGATCTACCAACTGTAATAAAATATTTCATTGCACCATTACAATGAGATGATATTATTCAGCAAAAATCAAATAATCTTAAGATATTTGATTTGTAAAACTAATAAAGTTTTAGTAAATTCAACTCCCATATATGATGGATGATATGAATGGAAGAGGAAACATACTGCGCCGACCCCAGATAGACTGGGAACAGGGCAGGGAGAAGAAGAAGAAGAACTCCCGTTATGGAAGAAGTACTCCCGCATATGGCCGTTTTGGCAATTAAGTTTTTCAACTAAAAACAAAATTACAGTTGCCCAGTGTTGGGAGAGAATAATTATGCGATAAGATTTTAAATTAACAATAATCATTTCTTGATGTTCAGTTATGAGAATGTTTATTGTTTTCTTATAATTATAACAAAAGTTGTTCAATTAAGAGATAATTATAGAAAATCTTTTTGTTGTATTTATAGTTCTTTCTGGGTTTAGTTAGGTTGTTTATTTAACATTAATTTGTTTTTCCGATTGTCAAGAGTCACTATTACTAATAATTAATAATGTGCTGGTTGCGCACTATGAAGTTCTTATATCGAAACTTCTCTATATAAGAAATTTCTGATTGAAAGTAAAGTACCATCTCTCACAACGTAGTTGCCAAAATGACAAAAAGAGTCAGCTCAAAGTTAAAGTGGACTGTTTGTATGCTCTTTTACTAGAACGCATTGGATAGATATATTATGTAGAATAGACAGTGAAAGAGAGAGTAATAGCACAAGCAAAGAGAACATCCATTACACTTAAGTATTACAGTCAGCACTTACAGCTTGAGGTAAGGTAGGTGCTGCAGCTCCAACATGAATAGCATTATATGGTGCCTCTGAGGGATATCCAAGACGACCATCACCAACTGCAAAGAAACAAACTCATATACACAAATAAGTTTATTTTGGTTCTGCAATAGGCATGATACCTAATTTTTAAAAACTACACCATATTTATATTTTTTTTTACTTTACCAAAAATAAATTATATTTTTGTATAAACTTTCGATTTTGATAGAAAAAACATGTTTTGATTAATGCAATTAAAAATTTCCGCCAAAACGCCAAAATAGCAATAGCCTCTGTGCGACGTTACTATTCCGAAAAAAGGCCAGTTTTTTTATTAAACTAGTAAATTTAACTAGTAAATTATATTGGCAAATAAAATGTCAAAATGGAGATAACTAAAACTAAATAATGACGTTACGCGGCGTTTTAGCAAACATGGCGGATTGCTAAGTTTTGTACTTTTTATTTATAAAATAAATATCAATCACAAGTATATTCTGATAAAAAGTGACTATTAACGAATCTCCATAACCTAATTTATTATTATAAATTATTATATCAGTGATTATTTGTTAGGTGTCATCATCCCTATTGCTTAGACTAAGAAATTTTTGCTAAGGCTAGTCATTAAATGGGTGACCATTTATTAAAAATTAAATTAAATCCAAAATATATTATCTCTACTTTCTATCCCCCAAATACAGAAACAATGCTCAAAGTTTGAGACCTGCTTGACATTTAAGTATTGTCAAAATTGACGATTTTTCTATACAAATTCTGACAGGTATTGTCCAATTAACTTTATAAGCAGTGCTCAAAATTTGAGTAGCGTTTCTGTATTCAGGGGTATGTGCTTTACAAGGCATGTTGTCGGTTCGTCTTGGCTGCATCTGCAGTTAGTTAACACCCACTAATCCGCACTGGGTCAGCATAGAGGGCAATTGCTCATTCTCCCTCTATTCTTCCAACTATAGGGAAGGCCTGTGCTCCAGCAGTAGAGACATTGTGAATTGATGGTGATACAAACTAAATCTTCAAACTTATTCTTCCATGATGAAGCAAAGGCAATAATGGGCTGGCCAGAAATTGTTTATTTATAGAATCTTACCAATCAATTTGATCCTCTCTGATGTTAAAAGCTGTGGTTGATCATTATTGATATTTTTTGTGGCCAATGTTACTAGGTCTGGTATATGGTCAATACCCACTACTCTCCCACTTTCTCCTAACATTATAGCCATGCATGCAGTCAGATATCCTGATCCAGAACCAACATCTAGTGCTTTCTCACCAGGTACCAGTTGATTTTTTAACCTCTCTAATGCATGAGCATGCTGAAAATTGACATAAAATATTTATAATCTACTTATAAAGTAAAAATTTGTAGACACAAATATTATACTATAATTATAATAATAACAATAATTAATGTTATATTTTTTAATGTTTTATGTTGTAATAATGTAATGTTAAGAAATATGATTTTGTATGTATTTTAAATGTATTAAAAATAATTATACTACCAATGTTATATTTTAATAATTAATGACTTGCAACTTATTTCAAAAAATATTATGTCTATTTATGCTAAAGGTCAGTCACATATAAATATTTTGTAAGACAAAAATATGCAGACCCATCAGAGAAGATGCACTATGATGTGTATTCATTTTCAACTCTATAAAACTTGTTTTATTATTTAAAGTTATATGATAAATAAAATATTATAAAACTGAAAACATACCATATGTGGCGCACTTATAGTAGCAGAGTAACCAATAGACTGAGGTGAATCCTGGTAGGGAGCGTAGGGGCAGTAATTCTTCCTATCTACTGATAACATTGCATCAGCAACAGCGTCACATTTTATGATACCATTGGCTGAAAAGAAAGTCAACAATTATTATTTCTGGACCATATGGCATTCAGATCAGAATATAAATGTGTAGTAGAGTATAGGTAGAAGATTTAATATTACTATTCATTTATTAAAAATTAAATTAAATTCAATCATATTGATTTTGAATGTGCATAATATTCTTTAATTTAAACCACCTCTAAGAGCCTGCTTTCAATACCCTGCTCTCTTGCAAAGTTTCATAAATTGCAAGTATTATATAGCTTAATGGATATACGCACTCCGCAAATTCTGGATCATGTCGATGTTATTAATTCCATGACTTCGCCAAGCCATTATTATAATTTGGAGCCGTTAATAAATTTGTAACAAAATTGTATCAGGAAAACCGAAAAGCAACCAATGAAGTTTAAATTTTACAAAATAGTGAATCAAGTATTTCAAAACAAAGATTTAGGTATTTTAATTCTTTTTTTTTTAATTCTCCCTATATTTTTAGGGAAGGCAAAAGGTTAAAGCAAAATATTTTAATTTTTTTTTTGTTGTTGTTTTATAATTCTCCATATATTTTAGAGAAAGCAAAGGGTCTAGCCCATACAGCCATCTCTTTAATGTATATTTTATCTGAAGTCTAATGAAATAATGAGTGGGTGAAATGTATGAATGAAATGAATTTTACGATAAAATTAATTTTTTTTTGTTAAATTCTCCCTTCAGACATGGCTGTATGAGCAAGATCCTTTGCCTTTTTTAGGAATGGCAAAAGCTCTAGCCCATACAGCCATGTCCAAAATTCAAATCCAAATATTTATTTGTCCAAATCTTTTTTCGATAATTCTAAAATTGGTTCAGAGTGGATTTTGTTCAGTGAAAGTGGTGTTATTTTGATGCACAAGCATCCGTGTTGATTTGCAATTATGCAGAATCATTGAAAATAAGTCTTGTGATGGTGTTTGATGTTGTGGTGAAAACCACGTAAAAAGAGGTTTTGCTCACTTCATCAATCTCCATCATGAACTCTGTTACCATTCGATTCGCGCCAAGTAATTCCTAGATGCGTTAAAATATGTGACACCCATACTTTAACGTAAAATTCATTTCATACATTTTACCAACTCATTAATCCATATGACTAAAGATTAAATATACACTAAAGATATGGCTGTATAGGCTAGACCCTTTGTCTTCCCTAAAATATAGGGAGAATTTAAGAAAAAAAAGTAAGGAGTGTTTGGCGCGTTTCAAAGGTGTCAGTCGGATTTATTTTCGGTAATTCAAAGATTGTTACAGAGTAGATTTTGTGCAGTGAAAGTGGTGTTATTTTGATGCACAAGCATCCGTGTTGATGTGCAATTATGCAGAATCATCGAAAACAAGTCTTATGATGTGTTTGATGTTGTGGTGAAGATCACTATATAAAGTGGTTTTATCCATTTCATCAGTCACCATCATGAACTCTGTTACCATTCAATTCGCGGCAAGCACTCCCTAGATGCGTTAAAATATGTGACACCCATATTTTAACGTAAAATTCATTTAATTCATACATTTCACCCACTCATTATTTCATAAGACTACAGATAAAATATACACTAAAGACTTGGCTGTATGGGCTAGACCCTTTGCCTTCCCTAAAATATAGGGAGAATTTAAAACTAAACTAGAAAAAAAAATGTTTTCAAAACATTGACATTATATTAAAAGTTGATTTTTGTTTAGGTTAAAAATTTTAAAATTGATTGGGACAATGGTTTGTGACGGTCCTGATCCCCCAGAAAATAATCCCAATGAATTAATTCCGCCACCTCGACATGAAATGATAAATGGGCACGGAGAAGACAGTGACGACGAAAGAAATGAACATTTTGGCTATCAACCTCTGCCCCAAGGGCCTGATACTGCCTATTCTGACCGAGATTTCAGCGACGATGATGCAGAGGTAAGTTTTATGAACTTTGTTCTCTGCAGTCATATCCAATTATTAAGCGACAATTTGTAAATACATTAATAAAATTTAATGATCCTTTCAGTCAAAATGATGCTCGCCAGCTTATTCTAGGTCCCATCCTATGTAATGTAATAGGGGGCGAGTCTATTGGCATAAACCGGGAAGTTTTACTGTTAATGCCATTATTATATTGTTAAAATGTGTTTGTGACATAAATACATACATACATAAATCACGCCTATATCCCCGAAGGGGTAGGCAGAGGTGAACTAGCACCCACGTTTCGCCACGTGACATAAATGTTTTCTCATAATATATTTTTATGTATGCAACTTCAATATTACTTATTATTTCTGCAGCAAAATGAACTAGATGTGCCACAAAATAATTTGCCTCCTATTGTGTCAATGGAAGCTGTTTTCAATGGAGAAATTTGGAATGCACCTAGCAATTCGGAATCTATAGAGATGAACAATGAACGAGCAGAACAGGTGACTTGCATAAGCCTGTTGAAACATTTAGTCCTATTTTCAAAAGTTATTGTACTGAGAGTTAGATAAAATTTGATCTTAGAAGAAAATTGACATTTTAGCTCAGTCAGATAGAGGACCCATGTAAAACTAGATTTAACAATTTTCTTATTGTTATTCCAGGTGATGTCAGCTATGGCCAACTTTGCATTACCTCATACTTCAATACCTGAATGGGCGCAGTCAGTAAACGAGGAACAGTGGAAAGAAACTCTTAAAGACAGAATAGAGAAGATGAAAAGCAATAGGTAGTAATTAATAATAGATAGGTGGAATCAAAATTATAATACTGTAAATGATAAAGAGCAAATTTGTCTGCAGATAACATCACCTGCTAGTATGTATAAAATTGATTTTAACATTTGTTAAAATTACATGTCATCATCTTACTGTCCTATTCTCAGTTTATCTGGGGTGGCCCAGTATATTTCCTCTTCATTCAAATTGTTCAGACATCATCAAGTCATCAACTTCACCCCTGGAGTGATTCAGGGCTAGAATATTCAACTTTTACTACTATGGTATGGAGTATGTTTCATCTGATATGTATAAATATTAGAAATATATTTACTTTTCATAATAAATGCAATTATCTTTCATAGCATTTATTAGGAAAAGTAAAACTTTAACCCTCTCACTGCCAGACTTAATGGCTTACTCATTCTTGCTTCTAATTTAAATTTAATAGTATAAGGTAAAAAAAGGTAAAAAATTTAGAGCACTGTCCAACAAAAATATGGTTTAGATGTAGATGGTCAAACAGACGAGGCTTATAACACTAGGAAACTCCATCTTACTTCAGCAGTGATAATGAATAATGTTAACTAAATGTTTCTTATTTAAAGATAATAAATTTATCATCATTTATATAAGTAAATCTGAATAAAATACATTATCTTTTTCATAATTTTATTATTATACCTGTTGTTTGTAATTATTTTGTTAATGCATATGAGTGTTTAATATTTTTGGACACAATCACAATGGGTCATCAAGAGAAAACCAACTGACTATTTCCTGACAAATTACACACCACATTTATGATCCATAGGCACAAGATTGACCCATTTTATTTACCCTGTGTACTGTAGTCGCATGCTAAAACTTATGCTATTCTTTGATCATTTGGCTCTGGAACAAGTGGCATTAATTTATTCCTAAGAATATCGCCTTATCTAATTTTTAATAAAACAAAAATTAATAATAATATAATTTCTGGTAAATTATTTAGTTACACACTTATATTTGTAAACTTGATTAATTATGTCAACAAATAGGCTTCAGGCTCCATGAGAGGAGAGAATTGCATGGGATTTATATTCGTTAATGATTATGCATTCAGAAAGAACAATACTTTTTATTTCTGAATAATTTGCTTCTGATTCATTATCAGAATCTAATTTGTGCAGTCAACTTGAATGATAATAATTATTATATACACTTGACTCTTAAACAGATAATTAAAGAACAAAAAAACCATAACAATAATTAATAATATAAATTGCTCATTTTGTTTAATGTTTGCTGCAAGGGCAATTAAACCATTTGCCTCCTTTTGGTTAATTGCCCAATCATAAGCACATTGTTTCTGGCTAACTATAATTAATTAATTTGGTGTCTTCATTGTGTACTAGAGCAGATTTGTCAGTACGAAGGATCGTTTATGATTGCACTAAAGGTGATTAACTTTGTTTTCTTGTTCCTAATGAACATGTAGAAAGGCGAATCTGTGTAGAAAGTCTCCGCTGTGCGGGCCATCACCCCACTGGTTGCGGCTACAGCTTCTGTGCCATACTCTGAAAAAAAATACCACTCGTTTAATACCTAGGTCTGATTGAACCTGGTTTAGCTTAACAAAATCTGCAATTTTTCTTGCTTTGATTATAATTTAATAAATTGGTTCTTTGGTGCTTCATATTCAATAAATGGGTGCTTCGGAAGTCACATTAAGCCGTTGGTCCCGGCTGCATCTGCAGTCGTAAATACTCACCAACCTGCACTGGGCCAGCGTGGTGGGTTATGGCCCAATCTCCCTATATTCTTCCATCTATAGGGAAGGTCCGTGCTCTACCAATGGGGACATTGAAGGGTTGGTGATGATGATGATGATGAAATTGGTTTCTAACGTTGCGGTTCCTTTTCGTTTAAACTTAGTCTATTGCCGTATTATGTAGCCGCATGTTCAATCAACAACTGCAGCAGGTTAAAACTTTTCAATTGAATTTGCACTTTAGGTAATGTGTGTTAATGTTGTAAATTATAGCAGGAATTTGACATTTTCGCACTACACGAAGTGCAAGTTGTACAGTCAACAAGGACCCTTCGGGCTACTTGCTGCATAAAGTCAACAAACAACTAAGGGACTAATCGCAATTTTGTTGCACATAAAACACTGATGTTTATTTTATTAAACTTTGCCTTTTTCCGCTACTTTAGTATAATACATAATTATAATCCTTTGCACCATACGGCCAGACGATCAACTTTAAAAATGTCCAATTATGTAATCGCAGCATTGTTGGCCTCGTGTTGTAATAAAAAATACCCGAGGCGAGGGTATTGCATCAGAGGTCACCGGTCTCATGACCTTAACTAAGTCTTCATTAAGCTAGTCCGATGCGAATACGCCGGCAGACTGACAAACGCTGTGCTCGACAGTATTAAAAGAAAAATAATGAAATTAAAATCTGTAATGTACAGGTGCAAGTGCGTCAAGTTACTGCAAAATATCAAATAACATTTTCTCAACCGATTTTGTGCTTTATTGTATTCGTGTTAAAGGTACTGTACCTACTGTAGAAATATGAGGGAGCATGCTTGCAAAAATATATAGAACATAGGTATACTACTTAACTAAAAGATTCGCTTCAAGGACTAGTCGTAATATTGCCGATTAGCTATCCCGTTAATTCAGACTCCAAAATTAACATACATATTATTATTTAACACTAATGATACTTACCTAGACAATGCAAATAATTAATCATTATCGAGGTGTATAATTTTGAACGCGAGTCATTATATCCGAGACTATTTTCGCTATACCGTGTTTTAGATGTAAGAAGAAGAATTATTGTTCTTAGAATAACTATTACATACATAAATCACGCCTATATTCCCGAAGGGGTAGGCAGAGGTGAACTAGCACCCACGTTTCGCCAAATATGTCAGGTCCCATGTAATAGGTGGCGAGCCTATTGCCATTTATCGGGCACAAAAGTCGCAGTACATTGCTGGGTGGTATAAGAGGAACGCTGCTGCCCATTCCTCATCAATGATTTATCCTTAGTCGCCTTGTACGACACCCACGGGAGAGTTTTGGGGTGGTGACAATTGTATTCTACTCTGCCGTCAACACACGGCATAACTAATAGTAATAGTGAATTTGTTATGCTCTTTGTGAAAAAAAACTTCCTGTCTCTTAAACTGCGATTCGTCAGATGGGAGAGATAATTAGTCAGATATGAGTGCTACCTGCCTGTCTATACCTACTCCTTGAAGGGTATTTGCAACGCATTGCAGAAATTCTATTTTACTATCAACAGCGTAAATTCAAAATTTCTGAAATTCCTCAACGGACTAGGTATAATTGCTATTGCCTTAAATTTTTTTAAATAATATTGTTTTCGAAAAACTAACGGAATGTGGGTATATGTAAGAAAGTCATTTTTCTTATCTATGTATGCCATTGATTTTAACTAAATTAGTCTACAGCTTAGTCATCTAGGTGCGTACCACAGGTGGCAACACACCGTTGCGTGGTCAGGGCCATTGTTCTTTACTTTGTATTTTATTTTAATTGTTTATGTTTTCTACATAGGTACGTATGAGGCCAATAAATGTTTTTCCGTCATTTATCTATACTAATATATAATATAAATCTGAACAGTTTGTTTGGTTGATTGGACGTGCTATCCCAGGAACTACTTACTCAAATTTAAAAATTATTGTTGTATTAGATAGTCCATATATCGAGGAAGGCTATAGACTATATATAATAAGCGACAATAACGCGAGCGACGCCGCGGGTGACCACTATACATAGTTCTTTATATTTCAAGTTCACTGCTTACCGTCAATGTTAATTTTCACTTCGTGCACAACAGAATCGACGTAGACGCCGGGATTTGGAAGTCGGTCTACCATCTCCCGCAAAGAGCGCGCCTCGCCGTGGCCGTCGTTTATTCGATTTATCAAATTATCCTCCATATCGTTCACTCTGTCGTTGTTTTCCAACATCACGGCGAAATTGGCTTGGCCTGAGGTAAACATGGATTCGACACCCAGGGCCCTGAGTGCGTCCTTCAAATCTATTCTGTTCTTCAATTCCATTTTGGGAAACCGGATCACACATTTTTTCTCAGCCATCTTGTTTATTAAATCGTCTATTTTGTCGTAATCCAAACGGCTCATCAATGTTGTTAAATTTAATCGCTTGGGGAACCTTGGTTTTATTACATACATGCTCGTAACGCTGTCGTTGTAGGGAAACTCGATCATTTGTATTCCTAAAAGGAAAATAAAACAATAAACATAGGTACCTAATAAAATAAATGATTTTTGATTACTGTGAACTTTTTTAAGTAAATACGTATATCACGCCTCGCTACAGCAGACGGCCGCAAATACAAATTAATAATTATCTTTTTTTTAAGTAGTATGTAGGTATGGTACTTGATATGTTTTTAAAAGCAATAAGTATTTCTGTTAAATATCGAAATGTAAATACCATTATTTATTGCGACAATTCACTAAAGTTTTAATGTACTTCTAAGCTAAGCTATACATTGTACTGTACTCTGTACAGTCAGCATCAAAAGTTGATGAGTATTTTAGGCACACACTATCACTATATATTTTTTTTCAAATTGGTGGCCACTCAATACTGTTGATACATTTATGTCTATCTCTGTCGTTGTTATGATAGGCTAGTAAAGTGATAATCTACTTAAGTAGTAAGTCGTACCTAATCGAATAACTCACCCTCTTCTAGCGCAAATACATAATTGAATTGACCCAAGTTTGCCATTAAGTCGACAATCACTTCCTTTGTTGGCGTATTGAAGGTTAATCTGGAATGAAATCATGATCTACATTGCAACTTCCATAATGTTTTGCTTATTATTTCTGTTATTATTAGCCATTAGTTAGTTACTAACTAACTTAACTAACTAAATTGTAATTGTTAGGTCAAGCCAGTCACCGAGCCCTCAGACTAAGTCAGATTGACACATTTCTTTAGAACGATGCCTCATGATAATGAATATAAGTTGCTTTGTACAATGCGATAATAAAGGACGTATTGTAGCATAATTGCGTACGTACTTTCTTGTGTACTCCGGTACAAAAGGTTGTGCCCATTGGCCGTTAAAGTAGAGCGCGCTCAATAGCACTGTCTTTGTGCTGGCAGGTAACGGCTGCTGCAGGAAATTCTCTATCTTACTTTTTGTATGAATCTTGACCCAGCTGAAAATGCGAAAGAGATAAATTAGGTACTTCGAATGTATCTCATATTATTTAATTCTTTCAAGTAGTTATGAAGACTAAGGGCCTGTTTCACAATCGAAAAGTAAGTTCTAAGTAGCTTACTTTGCAGATCATTTGACAGTTGTAATATGAAATATATGTATCGATTTTCGAACTTATTTATCGATTGTCAAACAGGCCCAGAAATGGTTTAATTTTATATAGGGAAGAGGTGTTAGTTTTCATAAGTTTTCTAATTTAGCCAAAGCCGCTAAAATAATACATGTCTAGAATTTCCGTAAGCTCCGCACTGGAACGCGTATCGAAATCAGGTGTTAAAACCATTGAGTTATAAGGTAGTAGTAGTTCAATGGTTAAAACCGGTATTTTTTATTTACTAAGTACCTAAGTATAACTAACGATTAATGTTAGAGAAAGATTTACAAAGCAAAATAGTTCGGTACAAATTTTTCGAGTTCCATCACATCAAGATTTTTTTAGAAACTTTTATTTAAAAAATCGATGTAGGGATGATTCTTATTAGAGCGTGTGTAATAGGATTAGCGCAGCATCGTCCTTTAGTCCATAGATTTACAAATGTCGCAAAAACATACAATTATGTAAAGGGGAGAGGATAACATATACATAATTATCCATAAGTCATAGAGCCGTTACGTGCCAACGTCTTGTTAACTACCTACTTTAATATAATAATATTATAATATTTTATGTCAGGTACATTGAAACTAACTTATCTAAATTGTTTCCTTAATTTAATGTTCTAGTGGTTTTTGTATTATAATAAAACCGCTTCGATTATAAATAATGGAGTTACGTGATAAATAAAACTCATAAAACAAACGGTGTTTGTAAAAAAAACTAGGGAATGCAATCCATTGAACTACTATTACTAGCGTAATGCAATCACGATCTCGCGAGATCTCGTGTTATTAATCCCGGATCATAATAAGACGAGATCCCATTCGAGATCGGCGAGATTGGACGGCAGTAGTCAGCTACTGCTACCCCAGCTACCACGTCTATTTCGGGGCGCGACTCTGAGAGTATTTAAAAGTCCTTTTTCGCGTGTATCCACGAGTTTAGATAAATTAGAGTCAGTCATCAAAAAAATCCATGTTTTTGGAGTGTGGAGGCTCAAGGGGGAGGTTTTTGCAGTTTACCTACAGTACATAATTGCTTAGTTACGCTGCTGCCATCCAGTGTTGAGTCGGAGAGGGCATTTTCAGCAGCTGTGTACCTACATTGCAAGTTGGACATTAGATGCCGTTTAGCAGATAGCACCCTTATTACACTTTGTTTTTTAAGAAGTTACTTTCAAAATCACCCGTAGCTACTTCAGCTAAGTATATATTTTCTTTTGTTCTTCTTCTTCTCCCTGCCCGGTTCCCAGTCTATCTGAGGTCGGCGCAGTATGTTTATGTGGCGCACTCTTCCGTTCATATCGGTCTGACGTCATCAAACCATCCACTCCCTTTTGATTCATTTAATATCCATCACATCGTAAAATGTTAGTGATGAATGAATGTTTAGGAAAGAGATGGAACAAACCATGTTGAGAGACGGATGTACAGAGAGAGTTATTGGAATGAAAACATTCCAATCCATATACTGCTCAAGGTTTTGGCTTAGTTTTACAGCCGGCCGCCTGCCTGACACCAACCCTCTTTAGGTATGCTGTTGTTGGTGGTTTGCCCTCCACCATTCGGGTCCCCGAGGGGCTTATTGGTCCACACCGGGCAATCCCCCTTAGTCGACTTTTACGACACCCATGGGATGAGTCGGGGCTGGCCCCATTCTATGTTATTAGTTCGCTCCCAGGCCAGCATATAAGACAATTTTGATAGTTTTTCATTTGATTATTTTAATTTCTCTGGTTGGTCTGCTTAAAATAGGTAAATGTTACCTGGTCACATACTTACTCATTAATAAGTTCTTTGGCTTTATTGCTGTCACCGAAGTCTGCGTTGAGCGCTTCCCCTTCGTAGACGCGCTCGAGGTAAGTGCGGTAAGCCTGCCGCAGCTTGGAATGCGTGTCGACGAATACTGCATTGGCATACAAAGTCTCCGTGTGGTTGCTACTAAGCTCGCGTAACCGCGTACCGAAGTTTTGATGGTGCGCTCGGTTCATCAGGATATCTAGAAAGGATATATCTAATGTAATAGGTACAGCTTTATCCAAGACATTGATGGTGAATGTTCGTAACAGACCGGTCGTTGCATGAGGAACAAATGTAGGTAGATATACCATAATACCTACCCCAGCGGTTATAAAAAGAAACGTAAACAACGTGTCTTTTAATAAACAATACTTACAAAAATTATTAGTTATTATTATGGCGACAGGTTTTTGATGAGAACGGTGATATCTAGCCAAGCGGACTTGAAAAAGTCCTACGATCTAAAATGGACCACTTCCACCTAGGACTTGAAAAAGTCCTAAGCCTCGTACAAATTTGTACTTCCCTGGGGATCAAACGCGGAAGCTTCGAACCGCTAGACACGGTGGGCGCTAAGGGTACATAGTCGCTAAAGCAAAACTTTGCGTTAATTTCAAAACATTCCTCATATTTCTTAGCAACGAAGTTACATAATGAGCCTGTTGAACGTGAACATTTAATTGTTCCGGCGCCATGCATCTGTTTCTTATTATCCTTATTTGTTTGGTAATACTTATTCCATAGTTTAAACAAAAGCTTTTTTGTCATTGAACTCCAATTGAATTAGTTTCCTGTTTACCTACACATTTACTTATGTTAGAGATATTTATGTTGTTGACTGTACCTACACAGAACAATAAAAGAGGTCATGTTAGTAGGTAAATAGGTATATAAAATGGCTATGTGACCTTTCGACTCATTCCTATTCTTATTTTAACTTTTATTGTATTGTATTGTATGTAAGTGTATTCAAGTACCTAATATACATAAATTAGGTACAGGGCTTTTGTTTATTATTATAAAATATTAATATATTATATTTTATAGCGATTGTACCTATTTGCCTACTTATACATACCTAATCATGGGCACTCATATATACAAAACTCACGTCTATTACTCACCTTGAGAAAATCCAATTAAATGTGACAATTCGTCGTAAGTTTGCCCGGCACTTCCCAGAAGAGTCATTGCCAGTAAACCTAACAAAAAATTAAGCTTATTTAGTTAGAGACACATTTTAATTAATAAAAAACGCACGTGAACACCGAAATAAATGATTCAAATTAGCAAATAAATTCTGCGATTGATGGACAACAGTTATTTATTAACTGCATACTTACTTAGTTAATTTATACTTAGTATAAAAACGAAGCATGTGCAGTGTGCACACAAATTATGAATAAGAAAAATCTGAAATTTGTTCTTGAAAAAAGAATAAAAAAGCGTTTTTGCTTCCAGTATTGGTGGCAAAATTAGTTTTCGGTACCATTAAATTTGAATCAAGGAATAACTCTGCTAAGTCAGTATAATACCAACTGCGATGATAATTAACTACATTTGCATATTTTTTTAACTACATTAGCATATTTTTTTAACTAATTTTCATATTTTTTTAACTACATTAGCATTTTTTTAACTACATTTGCATATTTTTTTAACTACATTAGCATATTTTTTTAACTACATTTGCATATTTTTTTAACTACATTAGCATATTTTTTTAACTACATTTGCATATTTTTTTAACTACATTAGCATATTTTTTTAACTACATTAGCATATTTTTTTACCTAAGTCCATTCATCGCAGCAATAGCTGATATCTATGAGTTATACAGAAAATAAAAAAATCGGTATAAAATTAATTGGAGTTCATTTACCTGCTATGCCAACCGGGGATATAACGATATTTTGATTTTCATTCTGATTCATCATGGTTTTAAGTAAATTAAAACCAAAATTATTTATGACCCTTTCTATGGAGTCTTTTGACGGCATTCTGTTCGTTGTTGGAGTATCATCGGTGGTTCTGGAAAAAAAAGTAAAATATTTGGTGGCACGTCGTAGTAGAGTGAGGCTAAGTAATAAACAATACCTTTTTTACATACATACATACATAAATCACGCCTATATCCCCGAAGGGGTAGGCAGAGGTGAACTAGCACCCACGTTTCGCTAATTATGTTAGGTCCCATGTAATAGGTGGCAAGCCTATTGCCATTTATCGGGCACAAAAGTCGCAGTAGGTAATAGCTAGATGATATAAGAGGAACGCTGCTGCCCGTTCCTCATCACTGATTTATCCTTAGTCGCCTTGTACGACACCCACGGGAGAGATTTGGGGTGGTGACAATTGTGTTCTACTCTGCCGTCACCACACGGCTGAATCCCTTTTTTATATAACATTATTTGAACTTTCCATTATTTTTTTTAGATATACCGTAGAATAGCTGAATAACTAATTCTGTATGACCAACCAACTTTTAAAACAACAAAAACGAGCTATTCCCTAAAATGCAGGTGCATCTCATTATTATTGGATTTAAAATAATTCTATCATCTATAAAAAAGCTAGTAAGTACAATATGCGAGTTCCTACAATATGCTATTTTTTAATTAGAGATTTCTACGAAAAGTACAATAATGTAACCCAAGGTATTATCAAAAAAAATTTAAGTGCGGTGCCAATTTCTTATTTCTATTGAATAAAAGACATCAACGGGAAGCCGCGGGTAAAAGCTAGTATCTCAGTAAAATGTTACTTACCCTATATCAGGAGGTCCGCTGTGTTCTAACTGTATTGACGATGCAAAGCATATCGTAAATACAAAACATACAGTCCATTTCATTTTCTGAAAAATAAATAAAAAATGGGGGTTCTAAAAAGGCAAAAATTGTGTTTAGAAAAAGTTCGCAAAAATATACTCTTGATAAGACAATCGAATCCAGGTCCTCTGCAATCCGGGCAGTTTAAAAAATCCAGGCAGATACATGCGCAGATTTTTTTAACCACAATTTTTTTTTAAATGTTCAATTTAAAACCAACGTCTTTTATGTCGTCACGCCATAAAATTGATCTTTGCGCCCTCTACGCGTACCTTGGGCAATAAAAAAGAAAGCCTCAGATCGCATTTTTATCCATAGTCAAATACTTGCGATCTGAGGCATTCTTTGTTTTATCGCCCTTGGTAATTATGATCCTTATGATATATATTGACTTTATGCTTTTACCGTTTTGAAGAAATTTTACCGTTTTGGATAGTTTGAAGTGCTGTTGACTGTACCAGGAACACTGGTGTCAACATTGATTTAATAAGTACTACAGTACTTCAAATGATGCTGATTCGTCATAGTCGTTATTTTGTACGCGAAAGACATGAGTGTGGTGACAGTACTTTCTTGTAATTACAATATAAAGTACTGTCACCTCACTTCAAATTCAATGATTTATACATTATAATTACATTATATATCAATAATGTAATTATTTTAATCTAAAATGTTGAGCAAAACAAGCCTCGTGTCGATTCCATATTAGTGAGTCATTTAAAGCATCATTAGGTCGTAGTTCTTTAGTAATGTATGGTGGACAGTAGTAAAGAAACTAAAGAACTACCGTAGCTAAAGAACTAACTAAAGGGTGTACCTACCTATACCTATCTTTAAAAGAACAGACCCGTTGTCTGTAGAAACGGGTAAACATTTATTTTCCAAATTACGTATATACGCCCCTAATAGTTTCAGATGCTAATAGATAGTATTGTATTACCATTACATACTCTATTTAGGTATTTACTTTTTCGACATTGCAGTGTATCGTGTCATGCTATCTATCTCACATTATTTTCCGTAGCTGAAGACTTATCGTCTAACAGGAATACAGAAAAGTTATAGGTATAGGTAGGTAACTTATTAAATAAATATTCTTTCTTACAGTCACATCCTTACTACACACAAGGACACCAAAGTAATAGAGCACCTGTGTTAATTAATATGGATACTTGATGATGTACAAAAATAATCCATACAAATTTCTTTCTGCACATCCCACGGCCCCGATACACGAGGTGCCGTGGGGGTGTGTAGAGAGCGGCTAACGGGTCTACTAAAAATCTCCTGCCCGGATAGCATGACCACCGAAACACGATATGATATACTTAGCAATTTATCGCTTTGAACTGTCAAAACTCCATAGATTTTTGACAGTTCAAAGCGATAAGTGGCTTTATCATAGTGTTTCGGTGGTTATGCTAGCTGAGCTGGGTGCTCCTACGTATTGCGTGACAGGGGAAGGGTTACAGCGGGCGGGGCATTAAAATCCCAGTGCCTGCCTTGCGCGCTCGCCCGAATATGGGTCCTTTGCAATGTATAAAGCTGCGCTGCCTACTTTGTACTAAGATAAAAGGTAACCTAACCCTTCCGAAGTTAGGTGATGAATAATATTTTTTTTTTGTCACCCAAAAGTTCGGAAATCTTTAAGGCTCCTGGCACACCAAATGCGGTTCAGGAGCAGAGCAGGACAGTAGCAGCGCGGGAGTCGGCACACTGAACGCAGCGGCAGTTTCAAAGCAGTTGCAACGCTGTACCGCGTAAGTATGACGACGCGCTGCGCTGCACTGCCCCGGTGAGCCATGCTAACATGACCGCCATAGTGATACAACGGCGCGGGCCCGCGCTCTTGCTGCTGCCGCGCCCCGCCTGGATTGTATTCCGGCAGTTGCATTGCGGCGCAGCGCGGAGCAGTTTAAGCGCGGGCCTGCGTTAAAATTTGGTGTACCGCAGTTCAAAGAGTTTCTTGTATTACAACTTGCGCGGGCCCGCGTTCGAACTGCGCTGCTACTGACCTGCGTTTGGTGTGCAGGAGCCTTTAGAGCTCATATACAACTGCGAATTGGCGCAATGCGAAATCGCAACGCAGAAAACTACAAACGTAAATTGCTTCGATGCTCTAATCGATTTGGTGCGGCAAGGCGGCGAAACAAAGAAGATTGTTTAATGAATGCGCGATGCGATTAAATTCGCAAGTTGTTGCGATGCGGCATGCGAGCTCGCACATTTTTACGATACGTCGTATCGCAGTTTTGTGTATAGGGTCTTAAACCGTTGGTCCCGGCTGCATCTGCAGCCAATACCCACCTATTAAAATGGTCATTACTCTTGCCATAGTTTATTTAAAAAACCCTAAATACATTTTTCATTGCATTTTACATAAGTTAAAGCGGATGCCGGATACACACCACATTAACTACCAATGCCACTTGTTTTGTCCACCTGATAATCGCGGTGCTTTTTAGGTCATCAGTAGATAACACCTTTATAAAATGTATAGTGATTCTGACATCCAATGGAATCGCTGTTATTGTCGCCGCTTACCGTTATTAAACGCCTGCATGGTCATATTTATATGATAGAATGCGGACCAGATAGGTCTGCGCGCGAGGGGTGGCGCTGCTCGCTAACATAGACACAAACAAAAAAAGCAGACGAATTTTTAGTTACAATTTTGACCACGCGCGGACTTATATGGCCCGCACTCTAGTTACGTTTTGTAAATTACGTAAATCACGTCTATAGCGCCGAAGGGGTAAACGTTTCGCCAAATGTTAGGCCCCATGTAATAGGTGGCGAGCCTTTGCCATTTATCCGACACGGTAATCATACAGTACGTTGCTGGTGGCGTATGAGAAACGCTGTTGCACCCTTCAATCATTGTTGTTTTATTCTTACTTAGGCGCCTTGTACGACACCCGCGGGATACATGGGGGTGGTGACAATTGTATTCTGCTCTGCCATCACTCACCACACAGCAGAACACAATTTTTGTCCTGGTTTTTTTATTATCATCATTAATGTCCCTATCTGCCTGGACATGGGCCTTTACAATGGATAGAAGAATGGGTATTAATATTGATATATCTGTGGAATTGACGACTGTAGATGCAACCAGACAGAGATACCTAGATTTTTAGGTAACCTTTAGAGAAAATCTCTTCTGGTAAAAGAAAATATTTTTCTCTCGCTCTAATAATCACTCCCACTAAATCCCGAAACAAAACACTGCCATGTGGTGGAGAGAAATTTTGTCCACAGCCTGTGCTAGGTACCTCGTAGTTCGTAGGGCCTACCTACGAATGTGACCGTGACCTACCTATGCTTTATAAAGCTGGGTTGGGTACTGACCGACTGGGTTGGGTACTGACTGACGAGGTGTAATGAACATACACATGCAGCGAGTTCATGCAGTCAGTACGTTCGTTACGGGGAAACCAGCGAGCAATAGTAACGGAAATGTTTCATATGCTCGATGCGAATGTTACATTACACCACCTCGTAACGCTGGTTAGTAGGTACACAGCATATGGGATGATTCTCATTAGAGCGAGCGAGTTACTGTGCCCGGGACGGGCCGTATACATATATTTTCTAAGTAGCAATTTATATTAGAACGTTACATACATTTTCTACGTGGCAATTTATAATAGACCTGCATTATCCGTGTCCCGTCCGGGCCCGCTCGTCTACACCACATTTACCCAATATAAGCTTCATATAAAATGTAGGATATTATAACGTTTTAAATACGTGCCCCGTCCGGGCCACGTACAGAGCCCGTCCCCAAACACAGACCGCTCTAATGTTCTCATTAGAGCGGTCTGTGATTGATTTCTATCAATCCTTAAGACATTGGTCGTTTTTGCATGCTGTCGAATGCGGTAGCTAGGTATTGTCTGTTCAAGTGGTGATATAGTGGATGGTGTAATTATTGAGTTACAAGGTACCTAAAGAGTCCAACATCTGTAATGTAGGTTTGATACAGTATATGTAGTTCAAACCACCAGATAGATAGGACCCAGTCATAATAGAGTCAATTTTGCAAGAAATGCATAATCACAATCATCATCATCACCGTGGGTGATAGTTCACCTCTGCCTATCCCTTCGGGGATATAGGCGTGATTTATGTATGTATGTATCATCATCACCAGCCCTTTAATGTCCCTACTGTTGGGGCACAGGCCTTCCCTATGGATAATGATGTACACCTAACGTACCTACTTAATTAATGACGGCCCCGAATAATTCTTAAAAATACTTAACTAAAAATAGATTTGGTAAAATTTAAATTAAGGCGTCAATTTTTCACCATTATGTTGGCTCATTTACTCATGATGAGCTAGAATGACTAAGAATGTATAGAAGCTGGGTTGGATACGGTATGCGACTGCCTAAGTTAGCCTTTGTTATTATAAACATAACAATGAATGAAATACAATAACGTTGCGGTACTCTCTAGGAAAGCTGAAACGAACTTAAATCTTGCGTGGCTACCAAATGATGGCATCTAAGTATAGGTATTGTATTTATAAAAGAAGTAGGTAAGTTTACATTACATTAATATAACACGTAAGCGTATCCCTGATAAACCCTAGGGATGTCTTGTCTCTCTTAAAAACAGACTAAGGAGATTGTTAGGTGTACATATAGAAGGTGTTTATACCTAAAGACACACGAGGTAGCCGGTGTAACTAGGTGCTTATGAAGACACCCGAGTGACGGAGGGCGAACCACCAACAACGTATACACCCAAATGAGTTGATGTCAGTTGAGCAAGATAGATGAGTAGAATGTTGTCATCAAAATAATATTGTTTTAATTTACGATTTTTCTACATACGAGTCCCTTGCAGAAAATTATAACACTAACGTCACTATTAGTTTTACACATAGAAATAGGTATAATATATTTTTTTAATACATTGAAGCAACCAGGTACCAACCTACACATACATAAATAGTTTTAAGGAAATATTTAAAATACCTACCTACCTACCTAGCCTACTAGTACTACAGCTATCTTATTAGCACACGATGTCGCAACACTAGTCGCACATACATTAATCTTGGGAGTAATGGGATGGGAATAACCCGGATGTTAATTTTTAATTCTTTTAGATTCTAGATGTTGTAAGTACGTACACACAAAAACAGCTTGGAAATTTACCTACTATTAATAGATGGTTAATACTAATACTTAATGTGAATGAGGTGGGAATATTTGCACACAAACCGCAGAGGCGTTATAAATCTTCCTAACAATGACAAAAAAGAGCTATTCACGAATCTTCATAAGTTACAGCGACATTTTTTCTGGGGTTATCTATTTATTAACTAAGGTACCTATATTATTTCCTTAAATCATTCACCAACAGAGCGCCTAATACTTAATATGAATCGCCTAATACTTAATAAGGATATTTTCATATTTCTTTGAGTAAGTAGGTATCTCCCTATACAAATCCATATGTCCATGAAATACAATTTGATTTAAAATTATAATTCGTAAATTACTATTTTATTTAGGTTTTCTTAGTGTAATTACTATATAATTAGGTAAAAGTACACCTAAATTCTAAATCTATATAATTAGGTACATACAATAATTAAACACAATATGCGCGGAAATACTTCGGAAACTTACAGGTAATATTTTAAATATTATTAATTTTGAATTAACACGAGAATTTAAAGTTTGTCTCCTTTAAGTAGGTGCATATCTAAAGCACCAAATAATTAGTAAAAGTACACTCATTAAAACTAATAGTAGATAAAATAAACAAACTTACTTTCAGTCAAAAATCACTCGGGTATTTAAAAATCAGGTAACTCGCGCAAACACGAACGTTCACCCCTGAGTACTAAACAAAACTGAGTTAACAATTCGACGAGTTTTTAGTCATCGTATAACCTTGACAGAAAACAGTGTGGTTTTATTTAAGCGCCAAGTAAGCATGCATATTTTAAAAGTTGTGGCATGCATTGCAGCGTTGTAGATACATGGCTGAATGGGTAATTTTAGGTAAATAGAATCAAATACCTTGGGTTGATAAGTGTTATGTTGGTTTAACACACAAACTTATACACACGTGGATTAAAATAACCGATTCCTTTTGAACTGAGGAGCCGTTCACCACTATGCCGTTAAAGTCTTCAGGCACGTGTTTAATGATTTAACGGATAGGGATCAATATCAGTGCAGTGTACCTACCTATTCCTTTGCTGGACAATTAACTGCTAAAGTTGTAGAGTTGACATATCATTACAGCAATCTGTTATTAGCATGAATAGAATGATGAGGATTGATAATCCCGCTATTATATAAAAAATTACCCGCCAAGCCCCGATGATTTGCCTTTAGGCGTGTAATGTATATTAGCCTCACTCAAACAGCAGCGGTGGCGGGACGGTGGCGAACCCGAACAAATGTTGACCGCACTGGTTTGAATAATGTCCTTAGTTCAACTGCCCGGTTAATCGCCACGTCCACAATGTCGAATTTCCTCAATTGACTTGTTTTTCAAACTAAGTGAACTTTTATAGTCAATTTGAGTTTCGTAGTCTGATGTCGACTATACAGTTAAAATTCTTGTCATTTATCTCGAAAAGTTCCGTGTGGTGACGGCAGAGTATAATACAATTGTCACCACCCCAAATCTCTCCCGTGGGTGTCGTACAAGGCGACTAAGGATAAATCAGTGATGAGGAATGGGCAGCAGCGTTCCTCTTATACCACCCAGCAATGTACTGCGACACTTTTGTGCCCGATATATGGCAATAGGCTCGCCACCTATTACATGGGACCTAACATAATTGGCGAAATGTGGGTGCTAGTTCACCTCTGCCTACCCCTTCGGGGATATAGGCGTGATTTATGTATGTATCTCGAAAGTGTTTGGCAGAGGTACTTTATAACACTTGCACAATGAATGAATAAGTCAAACGAATGAACAAATATTTTCGAATTTTGTGGTTTATGCATATTATTGACATTTAACCACATCGCAAAAATAAAAATGTATTTTCGAATTTAATATCCGGGTTGACCGCCATCATGAAGTGGTCTTCTTCTTGTCTTCCTGAATGTTTCCAATTCAATTCTGTCCATTCATATCGGTCAGAAATCAAGCCTTCCACTCCCTTTTGATGATTCATTATAGAGTGCGCGCCAGATAAGTCTGCGCGTGGCCAAAATTGGTACTAAAACTCCGCCTATTTTGTTTGTGTAGCAGTGTCAATGTGAGCGAGCAGCGCCACCCATCGCGCGCAGACTTATCTGGCGTGCACTCTATCATCACACCGTAGAGGTGCTAGTGATGAATGAATGTATAGAAAAGAGAACGGATCGGACCATGTCGAGAGACAGATGAACGGAGAGTGATTGGAATGACAACATTCCAATCCATACTCAAGGTTTTACATGCCGGCCGCCTGCATTACACCAAACCCTTTTTGGGAGTATGCTGTTGTTGGTTTGCCCTGCACCATTCGGGTGCCCCTATGTGATTATTGGTTTACACCGGGTAATCTCCCTTAGTCGACTTTTACGACACCTATGGGATTAGACGGGGCTGGCCCATTCTACATTATTTGTTTGCTCCCAGGCCAGACTGAACACTGGTAAATCAATTTTTTATAGTAATATTACTAAAAATCCGTGAATTTATTTAACGAGGTAATATTTTAAATAAAACGCAGAGTTATGAATCGTTTATAAATATTCGTAAATATAGGTCGAATCTGGTACAATTAAAATCAGAGAAATATTTTTATCAATTTCATATCAAAAAGGAAACATTTAAGCAGTATTTTCTACACTTTATCATTACCTTAAAAAAGTAAAAATTATTATAACTATTGTTAGGAACTTGAGCTCATTAGGGAGTGCTTAAACAAATAACAGGTTAATTTTATGTGATTACATGACCTATTATCAAGGTCCACCACCCATCCCCATTAGATTCAAAGGAACCTAAAGCTCTATTATCAATGAAGCACTGTAAATGCAATGTAGTTAAATCAAATGCTACATTAATGAACTTGTTCATGGTAAAATGCTAATAAGTATATCGATACTAAGAAAATCCTACGACTGCGATAGAGTGTAGAAAATAGAAATAATCAGGTTAATATTATAAATTGCATAAAACCAATAAAACATAATTATGCAGGTGTCTGTTTTATCCGCCCGTACATTTACCTAAAAGACATTATTCTGTAAAGTATTATACATAATAATACATACATACAAAATAGTATCAATTTTATAAAATTTAACTCCATAGAGTTTTTGTTCACAATTTTTTAAATGTATGTTGCAGTAAAAGTAAAATATAATTCCTGTGTTATTAAATAAATCACGTTTGAATGTTAATTTATATTTACCTATTTAAAATACCAGAGGTATTAAGGAAACATAATTTTATATCACTAGTGTTTTATTGGTTTTAAGCCTAGGTATTTACTACAAAGACGCGATACAGATGATTATCCTTTACAAACTAATTAATAAGAAATAACCATTTTAATACTTTAAGACATAAATAATAACACATTTTAAACAATTTAACTTGCTTTCTTTGACTTAAAATCTCTTATAACTATTTGACTACACTAATAGTATAACCAAGTCCGTTATGTTACATTTTTAATTATCCTATACTGACATAATGTAAAAGGCGGTAGGCAGACAACTCCTTATAACTATGGACTCAGGAACAGAGTGAGGTAATGAGCTCCAAGGAATACCATTAAAGAGCTTCAAATCTGAATATTGTGTCATATTTGACATCCAATGCCCCAAATTCATTATTGCAGGCTAAAGTTATATCAACAAGATAATGTTACGTCGCCGACATAAATTAATTGGCATCAGTAATAATAAAATGAAAGATCAGCTGTATATTGATAACCCTAATAATCACATAAGATTTTTCTTGCTTCACTTGTTCATTTGCACACAGGAATTCATGTCTGATTAAACTTATAGCAGGTGTCATAGACGCGAATACGCGTCAACGCAACGATCCGGCCGTTCAGTATAGGCACCGTTATAAGTTTATCTTGTTCACAATTTAATCGACTTTAATATGTATTTTTATTATTTTATATTCCCATGCCAGCTATGCTCAATTTTAACCTTTTATACATATAAAAAAGGGCTAAAACATGGCATTTTAAGACAATATTCGGATTGAAGCTCTAAATTTGGTACAGTCAAGTTCTATTATGTGATACGCAAACGCAAAATAAATCATGTTGTTTGCTAAATACGTATCTAATCTTGTTAATACAAGATACATCCAAAAGACATAAAGAGGTTCTCATTACTACATAATTCAATTGCTCCTAATCAACATAAAAAAAATATTTGTATGATTGACAAATTTATTGCTTTCAGTGTTTTCTTAATTACATGCAGAACCTCTGTAAGTTTAATGGATACAGCTAACCCCTAAGTATATAACGTCATACATACATATAAATAACTACATAAATGTAACACACTCACACACACTTTAGACTAACAATATTATGGTGGCTCGACCTAGCGTAACTTATAATGAATAAATGATCAGTCTTAAAAATTTATGACCCTTAAGCGGGTCGCGGCACTATTTGTATACAGTACATTTTCAATTCACTCTGTTACTGAGTCAACTTAAAACGAGTACATTTAAAACTTACGGGAGAAGAAAAGTATTAACAAAAAGCACTGCTGGTTAAACTTTTAACAAAAAGGACAGCACATTGAAGCGAACAATAATTAAATCACCATTAAGAATTACATTATCTAAATTTTGGATAAACCTAGAATCCTTTCGTCTCTTCAAGCAGTGACTTGCTCACTCCCTTTAGATATAGGAGATGATGATGATGATTAAATCATCATGTTAATTTAACGTTTTCCTATGCCTCATTAATTTAGAGTTGTAGTGACTCAGTTGAGATACTTTACTATGCAGTTTGTAACAAGTAAGTTCTACATATTTAACCAAGACCTAACACTTTAAGAGGTTTAATAAAAATGCTACACAAGTCAGACATAATTACACTAACCAGTTTAATTTAATTTAACTCATTTTGTAATAATTAGCTATAGTCAAAATGGCAAAACTTCAATAACATATTTGGAGAATTCATAAATATTATGGAATGCTCTAAAATCTGATTTCTATCAATAATGAATAATATTAAATTGCCAATATTTTTTTCTATTTACTAATGTCAAGTATAAGTAATAAGCATAATTATTCACTGGTAATCAAATACAAAGGAAAGAGGCAGACTGGTTTCATTAAATCTTCTACAAACTATTCACTTTATCATTTCCCAATAACAGTCATGCTGTTTATTGAATGGAGAGCATTTAATTAGATATACATTTAAATTAAGAGAATTTTTAATAATTGCAAGCCAATGACGTCTTGTAGCCGCATGCCTACACAATTAACAAATATGCACATGTTAACTATTATCAGATATTTGACTATAAAGCCTTAGAGGATGATTATAATCACTTCAAGAATATTGCTGCCACATTATATTACAAACAACCATTTCCTTTAATCTATTAATGCATTATATTGCTTCCATGATGGTTAATTTTTAAATTGTCCTATGTTTTTCCTTTGATAGATAGTACAAAAATTATCACAAAGCTTAATTTTTACACAAGATATCAATTTTAGCGTAACTTCCACCTAACTCCTATTCATCCTAATAGTCGTCGTAAAACAATATTGGCACGCGGCACACTTCATACCGATCTCCACTAATCTTATTCAAGTCAGTCAAATACCATCAGTTGACTACATGAAGCCTACAAAACATAATGTACAACTAACATTCAACATTAAAATAATTAAATTTGAGACTAAACTAAGCACAGCGCCCAACGACGTTCATCCAGTTCCATTCCTCATTTCGACATCAACGCGTAAAAAAATAAACAAAGACGCAGACTTATCGATTCGTCACTTTGGAAAAGACAACTAAACAACTAAAAATTTAAACCTATATTCGAGGAGGGAGCCCGCTTACTTTAAGTGCGTACGAGCAGTGTCCGAGTGGTGCTCAACGCAATCACGAGTGCTTGACAACGATGACGCCAGGACGCGGCGGTGCGCGTTCCTTCTTCGTCAGCGCCAGCGGCGCCTCGCCACACTCTTCGCGAAACAGGTGGTCGCCTTCTAAGTGCCGGATCGCCTCTACAATTGTCTCTAAGTTTTGCCGGCTCGTGTTCGGCTGGTAGAGCCGCGAAGGTGGTTCATGAGATGCTTCAGGAAGCATTTCCACCTCAACACGTGGCTCAGCTTTTATCGCGGCTTCTATAAGAGATGCAGGTGCAGGAGCAGGTGCCTCAACCACTGCAGGTGCTTCGCTCTCTTCTTTTTCCAGCTTACAATCGCCAACATTGGTCTGCTCATAATGGATCACTGGGCGTGGCGTCTCTCGGCCTTCTGGGTACGTCTGAGACTCAAGTTTATGCAGGCGCTCCTCCAGGAGTCGCCTTAATAATTTTTCCCTCTCTAGTTGAACACGCACATCTTCAGATTCCTTTTTTTGTGGAGCATTAGAAACAGTGATAACTGCTACAGGTTCAGGTGATCGCGAATTAGTGACAGTATCATCTGTAGAGTCTGGAATTATTGTAGGAACATGCGAGAGTATTTCACTTTTTCTTTTCTTAAGAGGTATTTCTCCACCTTCATGCTGATTGAGTAATCTCTTTAACTGACAATTTTGTGAGAGTAGCCTTGTTTTTTCTTGTTCAAGAGAGTATATATATTCAGCAGTCTGTTGTAATATTGCAGCCTGTAAATATAAAATATGTATTTTTTTAGAATCCAAAAGCAATACTTTTTAAGATATTTGCATTGAAAGGAAAAATCCTTAAATGCTGTAGAGATCCATCATGATTTTATGGTGTACATGTTTTTTTTATTATAAATATGTAAAGTAAGAGAATTATATAAAGTTTAAATCGACATATATGTTACAATAAATAAAGATTCACTAAAGCAATGTTCTCAAAGATTAGGAGTAGGTAATAAGATTCAAAATGAATATATATGCTTGTTATTATTCCTATTTAGATTTGGGAGGAGGAAAGTATGTTTATGAAACTCTTTTAGTCTTTTCTTATTATGTAGACATACTTATCACAACTTTTAAATGAAATCTTATTTGAAAATTTTTGTTAAATTAGCTTTCAATTAAAAGTTGTGTCGCCGTGTGTAGAATACAATTGTCACCACACCCATCTCTGTGGTAGTTGTTGTACAAGGCGACTTATTGTTAAGACAGCAGTGACTAATGGGCAGGAGCGTTTCTCTTATGCCACCTAGCAATGTACTGCGATTTTTGTACCCAATAAATGGCAATAAGCTAGCCACCAATTACATGAGTCCTAACCAGATTGCAAATTGTGGGTGTTAGTCGCCACTGACTGCCCATATAGGTGTGATTTATTTATGTATGTAAGTTTGTTTATAAAACACCTCCAAAACGGCTTAGCCGATTGTTATGAAATTATTTGTGTATATTTAGTAGGTCTGAGAATAGGCTATTTTTTATACTCCTAGGTGTTAAGGGCAAAACAAAGATTGCTGGGCCACCTAGTATAATTATAAAATCATCAAGTTTCTTGATCAAAAACATTTATTTTCATACCAAGTTACAATACAAACAGTCAATCGCAGAAATAACACTAGTACCGAGTCAATAATTTATACACTAATACTGGTGGTCTCTACTGTTGCCCAAGCACTATTGTTTGTACAAAATAGAATTTAGTACTTAAGATTTTTCTATTACATTATCATTAATTTTTGTTCTTAATCAATTAGAAAATCATGAACTTTATTATAGATCTAAATAACAAGGAATTATAGATGAAAAGATCAAAGATGTATTATCTCCATTATTTATTACCTTGCTGAGTTTCTCCCCTTCATGCCTTGGAAGCAAAGTACGCAATGCTTGAAAACCTGCATTGATGCTCTGCATTCTTCTGCGTTCATTACTATTAGCTATTTCTCTACGGATTCGCTTTTCGGCCTCCATCGTCTTGCTCCCAGATGAATGCTTCTCACTTCTGAAATATGTATTTAAATTATAATTTCTACTATAAATAAACTCTCACTATAATATTTGATATGAAATATTTAGTAAGAACTAAACATTTCATATCAAATTTTATTATGCTGTCAATTTGTTATAATCAAATAAATTTCCTATTTAACATGCATTCTTGCAGGAGATAAAACCAAAGTAACTTGACAAGCTATAAAGATATGATACTCCTAAAAAATATAAAGTAAGAATTACAGTTAACATGGAATACCTATGTTTAAATACATTGTGTAAATGATAAATTCAAAATCATGAATTCAAAAAAACTGTGCTAGGTATGTCCTTTTTAACTAGCTATATTACAGGTTTACTTTATGATAGTTTTTGAATATAACCTAACTATAGATATTTTGTTGAGTAAGGGCACCATCTTATATCTTATAAAAAATTATATGACCTATCTAAATAATTTGAAAATCAACATGATGTAGGGAAGAAACGTAATTTGAGGTGGGTCAAGTAATTAATGATAAACTATCAAGAACAATCAATGATGAGTAATAGGCAATGTTATTGGTTTAAAAAACTACTTTTTTAAAGGTGCTTAATGCAAATTCCAAAACCAGTAAAATACTTCAATGATAGCCTTTTGTAGAAAATTAATTAAAGTTAACTTTGTACAAAAATAATATAAGTAAAAGAAAACAGTAAAATTGAGTTCAAATTCTAAGATCTGATCACCTAGTAGTGACCTAGGTATAGCAAATTGTACAGAAATAACATTTCTAAATATTCAGTAAATAATGACCAGATTTTTATTATCCATGAATGTTATGAAGTTTTTACGCGAAGCCATACATGTGTTTGATAGTACTCTATCATCGCGTCAGAATGGAAGAGGCGCCTACTACGCCTATTTGATTTGCCAAACATGGCGGCCCAACAGCTGACTACAGACCGGCACGTAGCGTGAGCGTGCGGTCATATGGTCACGATTTGAACAAATAAACTATCCAAATAATAACAGTCTGATAAAAAATATTGAACAAAAACTGAATGTCTTCAAAATTACTATGCACTTTAGCTATAGACATCCAAGACCACGCCGGGTGTTCCGTCCATACCTGGTAAAAGTGTGATCAGATGCCTCTTCTTCGTACAAGTTGTAGTCTTCCACTTCTAGCAAACAAACATCATTACCGTGTAATGACATCACTCAGGTCCATATAAAGTTCGTTTTTAAATAATCTTCATGTAAAACACACGGTTTTTAAGCAAAAAAGAGTTATTACTATTCACAAGAGCCACAATGGCGGGAAATGACAATGAGTCCGGTCAGGTGACGCTTTGCAAAATTAAACGTAAACGTAAATATTTTATTCTTGATTTCACTGTTTTAATCGCACTACACAATTTAACAAATTACTTGGAAACAATTTTTATTAATTGTACGCGAAGAACATTAAAAAAAACAGTATTTTTCGAGGATGGAGTCAAGGGCAACGCAACACCGAAGAATACAAGGGCCATAGACTACAAAATAACTTTTTTTTTCTCTATGGAAGAGGATCAATGTTAATATTTCCTTGATTATTTTTTTTAATTCATCCTACATTTTAGGAAAAGCAAAGGTATAGACCATACAGCCATGTCTTTAGTGTATATTTTATCTGTAGTCATATGAAATAATGTGTGGGTGAAATATATGAATGAAATGAAATGAAATCAAGGGAGCGCTTGCCGCGAATTGAATGATAACAGAGTTCATGATGGTGCCTGATGAGGTGGACAAAACCACTTTTTAAAGTGGATTTTACCACAACAACAAACACATTACGAGACTTATTTTCAATGATTCTGCATAATTGCACATCAACACGGATGCTTGTGCATCAAAATAACACCATGTTCACTGCACAAAATCCACTCTGTAACAATTTTTGAATTAGCGAAAATAAATCCGACTGATATCTTTGAAACGCGCCTAACACTCCTATTTCCTTGATTAATATTTATTTATAATCCTGGCAAAGGAAATTTATTAGTTTTAGTTTTAATAGGTACTATAATTTGGATTTATAGTTTCCAACTTATAGGTGCGAGGGAAAGAATTTATTTTTAATTATCTTTTAATTTATAATAAATTTTTAATATTTATAAAAACTTTATTAATTGATCTAAGACAATCTGAGTAGTGAAATTCCTACAATTATTATTAAGATAAGACAGAAACATTAAATAGATTTATACATATAGATTTATACATTTTACTATTGTAAGTTCATGTAAATAACTTTATTTAACTAAACCGATACTTCCAAATTCCAACAGAGACAATACGATTTTTATGATGGTACCGATTTTGTGATTAAGCACAAATAATTTTAATTCGGTGTTATTCTAGTAAGTAGTTATTCTAAAATATTAATACACCAATTAGAATTTCTATCATCTTAAATCCATAGTCAACAAAACGAAAAGAATAAACCATAAATCTGTCAATTCTTGTGTTGGTAAAATTGCTTTGTTTGTTTTATGCACTGGTAGCATTGAAGCGTCGCACCCGATTCCACCAATCACAAATTGATATTAAATTTGAATTTCTGATCTAGGTGGGGATTCGCTCCAGCCGCCATATTGTGTCTGGCTGTGAGTGCACGAAGTGAAAATTTTACGTTTTGTAGTGTAAATTCATTGTCTAGAAATTTCGGATTGAAAACCTTGAAAGTAAGTCTGAAATTAATGTCAGTTTTTGTCATAAGTCATTCTTATGTTCCTTATTTTATAATTCTCAAACATATGCCGGTCAAGCTGTACCTATTAATATAATGGTACTGATTTTCACTTTGCAATACTGAGTTTTAATAAAACTTGTTTTGAGTAGTATTGTTACTTTATTAGTTGATTATTACATTAAATCGTCGTTATTTTCTTTTCTTTGTACTTTTTACTTTGTTCAATATATCGGTCAATATTTAGCGGTTGTGAAATATTCAACTTTTTTAACTACCATCTATTCTACCTACAGCACCTACTTAATAAATTTTTAACTAGTTATTTTATTGTGTTCAGACTCCCTTTTGTTTATTGGATAGTATATTTACTGTTTTACTCGATATACCTTTTGTGGGAATTCCTTCCTTTGTGATTACGATGAATCATCTATGACTAACTAACTAACCAACCAAAGGGAAACAAGGGTGTCGCTTTTACTGTCAATAGGATGCCGTTATTTTGGCTTGTCATTTTTAGTTTTTCTTTTCAACGTTATCCGCAATATTCAACCTTGATCGGTCTGTAGTGCATCTATAGAAATCCTGTTTCCTTACTTACAGGATGTAAACGCTTTAAGACATATTTTCATATGTTTTAAGAATTATCGATACTTTATGTTAGCGAAAATGTTGTATTCTGTTAAATTGCATAAGCCATAATTGATTGAACTGAGATTGTGTAAGTGTTAGTATAGAGGGCAGAATAAGTGTACACAAAAAAGTGCCTGGCCGAGACGAGTTTTTTATAGTCTCAATTTATCATCATTTTACCCGAATAACGTCCTGTTGGGCATAGGCCTCCTCCAAGGATTTCCAAACCATCGTTCCAGCGCCGCCAGTATCCAGCGGCTTCCTGCGACCTTTATACTATTACAGATGCAATTATTATCCTTAATTAATGTCTCGCCAGACTTTCAGAGTGTACATAAATGAATTTCGACGGCTTAGTAGTTTAGGGATGTTTCTCATTAGACCGTGCCGTGCCCGGGACTGGCCGTGTACGTGTCCCGTCCAGACCACGTACACCCATCTACACCCGTCCCGGACACGGCACGGTCTAATGAGAATCACCCTTAGTCGGAAAGCAGACCCTAGCGCTAGGCCCGGAAAGTGCGCTAATAAAGCCCATGAAGAATATCAAAAGGCATCATTTTGGGGTCTCGTTTTTCGTCGGCATAAAATAATATTTTCTACTACTGATTAGGTACCTATTCCCAACCTTAAAATATCGATATTGGCTTAGCCTCCAGAGATCTTGGCTATACTAGGCACCTAGTACAGTTCACAACCGTACGGCCTATATTAATGATGAAATAAATACCTACATACATAGAGATCATCTAATTTTAAAATGTAACGCCACTCTATTTTCTTACTCTTACTGCCGCACTCAGAGACAATTCAAAACTAGTCGCTATTCTTGCCGGGTCTATGGTCTAGATTTGAATGAAAATTTTTGACTTTAAATAATCATTAAAGTTAATTGACGTCTCTGAGTGCGGCAGTTACATGGACAATCAGTGTGCAGATACAACACACTCAAATTAGCTAATCATTGGTTGATTCAGTCGCCGACTTGACACGAACGTGACTGCACGCTTCGATTCGACGACTCTTCTCTTCAGACACATTAAAAAAATGACGTTGTTGTGAAGGGACATTCATTTTTAGATTAGCTGATCTCTACCTATGTAATCTCTTGTTTCTGTCTTTAGTGTAGGAATCCTCTCCCCACCAATCTTGTTTCTGACGACAAAATGCTACAGTTGACAACTTAAGATTTTTGTGTAAGAATCGTCACAAAAGCTACGGTAGAGAAAGAAAAAATAATTTAGAGTAGGAATCCTCTCCCACCCGTTGCGAAGGCAAAACACTACACAGGGTAGGTACCTACCTACCTATGCGTAGCCTGGCGTTGAAGACAAAGTAATGACTATCTTCTCCCAAAATTAGCTTTTATGACACAAAAAAATGTTTTCGAATGTTGATCACGTCTGTCTGTCACATTGTCTTCCACATTGTAGGATGTTGCTTTCCCTAACATAGGTAGGTGGCAGCGAAAATAACGTAGAAATAAATAGCCAATACCTTCAGCCGAATTAAGAATTCTCTGTTCATCGGTATCTTGAAAAGGTTCTTTCCGTCCTTATTCTACACAATCATTTAGCACTAGCGCCTTTTTGGTGTGATGGATGATCTGAATTTATGGAGGTGGCGCGACGACGATTTGCCGATATTGATTGAAGAGGAAACATATTGCGCCGACGCCAGATAACCTGGGAAGATGGCAAAAAAGTAGTATAATTTCTAACATAAGATAATCTAAATTGGCATATTTCGTTGTTTTTCTATTTCGTTCATTAACATACACTCGTTATAAGGTTCTTTTGAAAAACTTCAGGAATTATTAAGGACCATCAAGGATCTTTTCTTATTTGATGATAGGTACTGCTCATGTCCATTATTTGATGATGACGATTATTTTGTCAGATTCATTTAACCGATACAAGCTTAACTAATGAAACCACAATAAATATGATTTACATAAATATAAACCCACATAAGGAAAGTAATTTATTTTTTTAGACGACACTAACAAAAGCATTAACGCTGACGTCTTTGTCAAACCCGCATGAAATGAATTAATTTTCAGTATTCAGTTGTTATCAAACCACACAACCACTTATAACTCAATTCATTCACAGGAAACGAATAATTATTGATTGGCTCAATTCATTAAATTAATCTGTTGTACAGTCATTACTAGCATAGTTGTCCTGTTACCATTATGATAGCTCATACGGTTGGTGCAGAATTACTTGTGGTTTAAATCCGCAACACGCCGTAACCTATCGATTTTCTACCACCCTACGTTGTAATATAACACAGGAAATGGTAGGAGTAACGTGAATGTATGTGTTTTAAACCAATTTATTTTCCATTCAGATAGACTATGCTAAAGCATAACATAAAAAAAAACCTACGGGTACGAATTGAGTAACCTCCGGTTTTTCGTCGGTAAAAAAATACACTTTTTACAACAATAAACACAATAAAATTACATCTAAAATAGGTTAGTGAAATAGCGACCCGTCCTAAATCTGTCATTGTTTAAAACAATTATGTAATCTTTAAAGAAATAACCAACTGTAACGCTTCCAATTTCATGAAACGGCGGAAATGAACTAATTAGCTAATAACTAGGTTCCTTAAAGTAGTTATTGTCTGTGCTAAGTAAAATAATTAAATAATGGTATGATGATTTTAATCCTGCTTGTATGGAAAACGCCAGGGCATTTTTTTTGTTGTCATAAGCAAAACTACCCTTATCAGAAGTATTAGAATAAATGGCGTCATATTTGTGTTGTCTAATTGGACCATGTTCTCACTTCTGTTTCAATGCTAGTGATTTATAATAAAGTTTGAAAACTTTAAAAAAATGCATGAAGAGTTAATTCAGACCTAACTCTTGCTTGTCGGGCAGTCCGGGACGGGGGCAGTCTAGCCCTGTGATCGCGATCCAAATTACCTAACTGCATTTCAAAAAAACAAGATATGATAATTACGAAACCATTTTGTATCGTCGATCATCTAATTCATGCAAAGGTACCTACAATTTTTTTCAGGACTGATTACTTGCTAAGATAAGAGATATTTCAAAAATAAACCATTTTGGTCCAAAAATGAAATGAAGGATTACTAACTGATAAGATAATCTACTGTAATAGAACTATTATTAAAAATTGGATATTGTATAATATTATGAGAACTAGAGAATAATAGAAACATAAAAACAAGTTGGAATGACTAGTTTAATAATAATGTTATGTCTAGCTTGTACAACAGTCATCGGTCGCCATCTCAATAGAATACACCCGTATAATTTTTTTACTGCACGATGCCCGCCGCCGCGTTCGTCCCTTTCCGATCCTTTGGGTGAACGTTTATAAATTGTCTACATTTAAACATAAGTTTACACCCACTCGTCGGAGCGTCAGCCTTGAACCAACGCGAGTCAAGGTCATCGATTTACTTGGATTTTATATATACAAGCCAGTCCTGCTCGAGTCCGTCTTCCATTGTACCACTTACGACAATAACTTTGAGTCGGTCGACTGTCTGGTTGGACCAAAAATGTGGCATAGTGGGGGCACAAAACAGGTCATTAACCCCAATGCGTAAACCAATTTGAAATAACTCGATGTGATGGACGGCGATACATAGCGTGTTGTGATCACTCACTCCCTCTGCCATAGCTTAAAATTCCTAAATAATGTGTTCTTTGTGGAAGGTTGTAATTAATTCTGAATTAGAAATTTCTATTTTCCCTAACAATAACTACCTAAATAGATAAACGATGTTAAGTCAATAGAAGTTATTAAATACCTAGGTCCGACTTGATTGGCTGCAAAGCTTAGGATTCAGTAGGCAGATATTTTTGTCTGCAAGTGAGTGTTTGCGTACGTACGAGATAAGGCTTGGACGCTGGTGACTAATGTCACCGCTATTTATATTGTATTGAGAGTAACGAATAAGATAATGAACGATGAATACAACCATATGCTAGGAATTTGGCCCGGCTCTAATGACCGTTGATAACTCCAGTGCTTCTGTTTCGTTTTGAACTGCGTGTCAATAACCACGTTGGTCACGCTTTAGTTCAAACGTTGTTATTGTGGTGTGCTGTTATTTGGAGCCGCAGTTAAAACATTTGAAATGCCTACTATTTGGGAAAAAATTGTGAGTTTTAGTATTGAATGTTACTCATTCAAATATTCTGTTTGTTTTTTTAATAAAAAAATATTATTTCATTATTTTAATGGTTAACAATTTTAGTGTTTTGTTGTTATAAAAAGTTCATTACTTCCATTCATTATAACTAAATTACAATAAATAAGTACGTATTCTAGTCTAGCTATAGCCGGTTTCCCCTGTATGAATGTCAACTTGGTCGTTTCGTGCGTGTTTATCTATGTGAGCAACGATGCCGAGATGCACTTTCGTTGAGATACTATTTTGGTTTGCGGTTAACATTATTTTGAGCGTATTCCCAGTGCCGTGACCTACTGTCACGGTTTGTGTATGTATTCCAAATTAGAAGCTCTCAACTGCATTGTGTATTATTATCATTTATAACTTAATTGTGGAATATCAATATAAATGGAGTTTTTGTGTACCTATTGAGTATTTTTGGAAGTACATACATACAGTCTTATTTGGTCTACTTATTACTTTTTGTGGAAATTAGTTTGAATGAAAATAAAATGGTGTATTGACACCATTATACCACGCTCATGTTTTAACACATGTCATAATACACATGTGTTAAAACTGTGTATTATGACATGTTACTGTATTTCAGTACAAAGTTATCATGTGATTGTTTAATAAAATAGTGCAAGAATATAAAAACTAATATAAATGTGTCTAACATCGACAGTGAAATGCTTTTACCTCCTATTTTAATGTATTATTAGTAAATCGACGACTTAGGTACAAAATTTATGTTGTTCTATGTTCTCGCTTGTTTTATGAAATCGAAATGTAAAATTAAATATTGCTTATAAAATGACTGATATTCATAAAAGTAGACATAGCTATCATGTATATTATTCGTGGTAATTTCTCTGTTTGATACACTTTTTGTAAAATGTTATCCACGTTCGTTAGAAGTTTATTGGCTTAGCAGTCGATATAATGTAATCGGACTACCTAAATATTAAATTATAAATAAGGAATAAGTTTTTTCTTAGCGAATATCAAACAAACAAACAACAAACAAATATTCTTTATTGCGCACACAATAACAAAAATTATTAAAGAGAACAAAGAGCAATAGTCATGTATGGACAATAGGCGGCCTTATTGCTATTAGCAATCTCTTCCAGGCAACCTTGGTAAAAGAAAGATTATCGTGTCTGTCGTACTAACGAAGAATGTAGTAACAGAACATACTGCATTTGTCGTTTGTAACAATGTTTTGTGTGTAACTAGGTACTAAGGGTTGTTTTATTTTATAACATAGGTAACTAGTAGAGATATGGCCACCATTTCTCTTAATTCAAAAGGCCAATACATTGTTACTAGGTAGCGAGCATGGGTGCTAAGCAGAGCAAGCGCTCGGTGGACATCAGCGGCAAGGAGGCCGAGGGCGCGGGTGAAGTGGCCGCCGCGGGCGCCGGTGGCGAGGGACGGGTCGAGCCGCTCGCCGACGCCGACGCGCTCAAGCCCCAACTGAACGGCGACGCACATATTCACGACCAGACAGTAAGAGGAGACGGTCACACACGACATTAGGAATTATTTTCTACTTGGCTGGCTTGATAGACTCGCAATCGCACCCGTTAACCACTGTTAAATCGCCTCTGTGTGCCCTGTTATTAGAGTCGTGTGATCTATCTATAGACACATAGCCACCTCTAAGACACATCCATCCTCAGTTGTTTGTTTTGTGTTTGGTTAGGTATATAAATATAATATAATCAACTGATCGTGAAGTCAGAAGAGAAGTGAAAGCTTCGGATTTAGGTGGTGCCTGCCAATGTTTGGATTAATTACATCTTATTGATAAATAGGCATTCTAAGATTAGCTAGTTTTTTTTGATGCAATATCCACACGGTAATTTCGATTTATGGATAATCTGAGTATATTTCGTGTTAGTTCATAAACTGCAGTATTATAATAGTACATATTATGTAGTCAAAAGCTGTCTGCACAATAATATACCAATAATGGACCTTCATCAAACAATCAGATTTTATATATTTTTCATTACTTAAATTAAAACTACAATTTATATTGTAAAATATTCGAATTGTGTCTGTTCCCATATAAAGAAGTGACAGAAAATCAAACATTCAATATGTAATAATAATAATTGCCATGAAAGCTGCAGTTTAATAGTCTGATTTATTAGATAGTAATGGATAGTGAGATTTAACGTTTCAAAAACAAAGGAAATTAATTTAGAGCGTAACGAACGGATCCGTTACTTAGGTGAAGGACTAGAACATTGCCACTAATTTGACTATAATGTTATTAAAAATATCAAGGTGATGCTAAGTACTCACTGTTCTGTTGGACTAAATAGTAGGTGAAAGCACTACCTTTGTTGGTGTTGTAATCATACCACTATAGATTAACTGGCGATTACTAAGCTTTATGCTGGAAAAGGAATTTCTAATGACTACTCAGTTTGCAGACGTACGTCCTACGACTTCCTGTGCAGATAAAATTCCTGGGGCTTATTGTAGAATGATAGGACCTTATGGGCGAACTGTTTAGATCTAAATTCGACTCTTGATAGCATATTATCATTGAAATTGCAATGTTCAATGGAGTCTGATTATATAATGACTTCGCAGGAAGTAGACGAAATAAAGAATTTAGTGTATTTTATCCTGGCAGTAATCCTGGAACATTTTATTTATTGACTTCAAAAATCAGAGTAGAAAAACACTTTTCTTTTCCATTTATAACTACTGTATAAAGTAATTTTATGTTTCAATAATCTATAGCACCCATAATGTAATACCTTTCACATATAACAGAGCAAAGTACTTTCTTTTATCATAGATTGACTCTATTGATGTACAATACAATTTGTGTTCATAGGCACTTGCATATCACGATAAGAGAATAATAGTTTAACTTCTCAATGTGACGGTTGACAGGCAATGAATGACTTCTTTGTATTGGCGTTGATATTTTTAGAACAACTATAAATAATGAGTACGATATTTAAGGCAGGATTACGATACGATGGCTTATGTAGGATATAATGTAAGTAATATAAATTTCTTCAGGATAAAGAAAAACAACTTGATAGTGGCACACCGGAAAATGAAAAGGACGCTACCACAGAGAAAGAGGAAAAGCAAGAAGAATCCGAAAAGGAGAAAGACGCAGCCCCTGTCACAAACGGTGACACAAGCGGCGAGCAAAAGACAGAAAATGGGGACTCTGCCCCTACACCAGAAGAATCGAAAAAGCCCAAAAAAGAAAAGGTAATTTTTTAGAATCGTGACTAATAATGTTTGAGTAATTTCAATTTGCATTAGGTACAATAACTGATATTACAAAAGAAATTAAATGACCTATTGAAAAGGCTCAACTAAAAATAATAATGTTTTAATAAAACATGCTGAAAAATTTTGTATAATAATGTTGTTGATATTTTCTTATTAAAACCGTAGCAATCGTAACATTGACAAATAACGCATGGGTGTGGCCTATTTGATGTGTATTAACACAGCATGTGGTGTGGCAGGTAAAGTTGAAGTGGTCGCTGAGGTCCATCAGCTTCAGCAGAAAGGAAAAGCCTAAGCAGGAGAAGAGACAGAAAGAGGAGGAACCCAAAACTAATGGAGAACCCGAGAAAGTACCAGAAGAGGTATGTGCACTGTCATTTTTAAGACCACTATCTAAATATTCCCCCTTATATTTTTCCATTCATACATTAATTAGGGCTGGCGATGGTGTGATGATGATGATGATGACTCACACTAACATTGTTTTTGTCAACTATTCCTGTAGGTTACCCTGGCTGAGTTTACTTTAGATACCTGTGCATAGTACGGAGTGTTTGTCAGTTGATGTCCTTTTGTCTTATTTATGTGCTTTCTTTAGTGACTGGCTGTTGGTTGAAAAGATGTATTATTATATAAGATTTATATGTACCTTCTACAGGGCAGACCCCCTCGGCGAGAAACGGCGACGGCGCTTGTACAGAACTATGTAGTTACTACATACCTTTTTTTCATAGTTCTTAAGTGTTATTATACTTCTGAAGGCGACCGTACATCCAAAGTAATCACGTGTGTCCCAAATAACACCCCAGCTATCAACAATCGCTCTGAGTTGGCCGTCACTATACATAGCATAAAAATGTCACTTGGTAGGCTTATGCAGTAAACCCAATTTCTTTTGTCTCATGAATCCGCATTGAAGAGCGGTTTCGTATTTCTAATTTTTTTCAGTGTTTTTTTTACTATTTTCCTGTCACGTAAGACATTACCTTATTATGCTGGTCGAGAGCTATCGGCTACAATATGTAAGTGAATATGTTACATCTTCATCGGACTTTTGGTATAGAAGTCATGTTCCATTTAATACACGTCTAATACAAGTGTTAAAAAATTTGAATGATTTTTTATATAGCGTACAGATTGTTAAAGTATAACCTCCCTAAGAAGCGGTTTTAATGGTAAAAGTAAAGCAAAAAATGTACATGTAGTGTAACAATAACTTTCGAGCAATGACTTTCTAATTTTGAACTTATCGTTGGTGCGGTCACACGCAATCTATTTCCAATTCAAAATTGCTTCGTGTTCATGTGGGCCCCGTCCATCGTCCAAATAAGTGGCTGACTCTTACACTTAATTCACGTCTATGCCAATGGTCGTCGGATTGCGGCCATATGGGTGCACTAAAATTAAAACTATAATTATTTTGGGTTACGATTCAGTCATTGGCCTTCGTCGTGCGAAAATCTTAAGTTATGTGAAATCGTGCACATGTTGTTGAAACTGGTAGGGAGTACCGTTCGGTCTATCATTGCTTGCTCGGGCCATCCTTTAGTTAGCCTGACTAGAATACCTAGTACTCGCCGGTTTTAGCTATGCTCCGACATTTTTTAGTTGATAAGATAACTGTTAAGTAAGCTTTGAATATAAAATGTATAATTAATGGTACCTATTGATATAATCATTGTGCAGTTTCGGCGTTCGATTCAAGATTTTAGTTTATTTCGTGTTGCGACCTTGTGTTCCAAGTCCGTTGAAGTGGAAACTACGATTTCTATGACAAGTAACGATTGCGCGGTAGTGCATTGCACCCAAAGCGGCGCGATGAACAATGCGCATTATAATTCAAACTTGTGCTATATCCGTGCTAACCAAACGTGAGCCGCCATTGTTGGGCACTATCGCGACACTTGGTTCATTGACGACCATAGCGTGACGCCATCCCATACATATCCTCTACACCTTTTGATGTTAATTACACGCCTAACTCTATCCTAAATATTAAACAATAGCTACACATCTAGACAGCTTAAAGACCCGGCACGCCTAATTTTGTTTGTTCCCCATAATGAGTTCTTGTAATACTTAGAGTTTCTGATGATCGATGATAAATATTTAAATATTTATTTTACAGTTAAATATGTACTCCGTAATTATTGACTATGATTTTCTTTATTACTATAATGAGCATTTAAATACCTAAAATGAAACAATACACAAATGTTTGGTATCATATAGATATTATTACATACTGACAGTATGTATTAATACAATGTGACACTGTAATAGTGTTACACAGTGAAATAGGTTATTGTTTTCAAGAGGAGTAATTACAATGGCTTATTTATGTTACGATTAGTTAAGTTCGCATGCGCGGCAGCCAGATTCCGGCCATACTGGTCTGTAGCCACGACACGGGGCGTTTTGTTTTTGACTGGGAATATCACACACATTGCGATGGCCACGGACACGTTACGCTCGGTCATTATCCCTGCACACATTACCGCTTCTATTTATTGTTGATGCACACGTTTTTTCATTGTAACCTCTCTTTTCATTAAAGCACGGAACCGACAGGGGAAAACAGGATATTTTATTCCGGAGTAATGATCAGAGGCAGGATGTACGAAACTAATTACATTGTCTTTTAAATATCTGAAAGCTAGCTACCACCTATATGCATGAGGCCATGCTTGTTAATATATAATCTACAATATAATTTTACGATACTTACTGAATATGATTAATAATGATCATATGAAAACATTAGACCAAAATAAATCAATCCCATTCGCACATTAGTGTTTTTTGAAAGAAAATCCTAATCAAAGCAGAGTACATTATTTCTAAATAATACTTGAAACTAACGCGTAAATGGGATTTTGGAAACGAGTTATTTTGTGCTAAAATAAAATTAGTGGTGCGCGGCAGGTTTCGCGACTTGACTGGTGGGCGTCGCGGGCAGGCTCCGGCATATCCTCGGATACGTAGGAGGTCGACAAACCGCTTCTCCCTCCGCCACCCTGCCATAGCCTTGTCCCAACTGTACCGAGAACACATTCTGCAAACTGACCGTGCTTTGGATAACATAGGGGTTTTAAAATCAGTAAAGCCAATATTATACTATGCATAGAATATAGTTGTATGATTTCAAGTTTAAAGCTCTGTACTTTAAAAGATTATGAGAGAGTTTGAAAGATAATGTTTGAAGTTTCCACGGTACATGTTTGTATTATTATGACAATCGGCGAGGTGTTGCATGAACAATGTGCTGTTAGGATAGGCTGTTTACGCAGACTTACATCAAAACTCGCTACTGAGTGGTTGGTTCTTATTGCGTGTTTACTAAATGGTATATTGGCTCATGCCATATACGTGTTTCCGATCCACCCTACTCATTTGTCATATTTTCATAATAATATCACTATTGAATAGCGTTTTCGCAAAACAATGGTTTCAAACTTAGTTTTCTTTTGATAAACATATCAATCAATCTATGAATAAAAGTTAATTCATGGAATAACTATATTACTGGAACTATCATCATCAACATCATCACCAGCCCTTTAATGTCCCCACTGTTAGGGCACGGGCCTTTCCTATGCATACATACATACATAAATCACGCCTATATCCCCGAAGGGGTAGGCAGAGGTGAACTAGCACCCACGTTTCGCCAATTATGTTAGGTCCCATGTAATAGGTGACGAGCCCATTGCCATACATCGGGCACAAAAGTTGCAGTACATTGCTATTGCTAGGTGGTGTTAGAGGAACGCTCCTGCCCATTCCTCATCATTGATTTATCCTTAGTCGCCTTGTACGACACCCACGGGAGAGATTTGGGGTATGACAATTGTATTCTACTCTGCCGTCACCACAGGACCTTTCCTATGAATGGAAGAATATATGGAGATAGGGCTATAACACACCACGCTGGCCCAGTGCGAGTAGGTGGGTACTAACGACTGCAAATGCAGCCGCGACCAACGGCTTAAAGTGCCTTCCGCAGCACGGAGGAACTCGAGGTAATAAATTTTTGGTCACCCACCCAATGACCGGCCTTAGCGAAATTACTTAGTTTACGCAACCGCAGGCTAAACGCGCTGTGCCACTGCGCTAGCGAGTTCCTCGACTGGAAATATACTTATAATTAACCAATGTAATTTCTTTAAATCATACGAGTTTATATAAAAATCTGTTGTGTTTAAAAAAAGGCTTCGGAAAAAGCAGTTGGTAATATTTTTCACAGTAGGTACTTGTGGTATAATTACATCCCAGTGAATCAATACTATGAACAGTTGAGATTTATTTTTATATTTTGTAAAGTTTTCCATATGGACAATAAGCTCAGGTACATTATCACCTTACGAGTTGTTTTACAGTGATAACGCTGTTGTGTCAAGTAAACGTGCCGAGACGGGGCATTCAACCGTTGATAGTATAAGTTATATGACAGTGGTGCGTCTGAACCGAACTGGGGGCGATGCTATCTCCGCCGTTATTTATTGCCAATGCAAATTACATTCGTCCGCCGGTCATGCCATGACTAGTGCTCCTCTATTTTATAATACTAATAATAACATACATACATACATACATAAATCACGCCTATATCCCCGAAGGGGTAGGCAGAGGTGAACTAGCACCCACGTTTCGCCAGTTATGTTAGGTCCCATGTAATAGGTGGCGAGCCTATTGCCATTTATCGGGCACAATAGTCGCAGTAGGTAATAGCTAGATGATATAAGAGGAACGCTGCTGCCCATTCTCCATCACTGATTTATCCTTAGTCGCCTTGTACGACACCCACGGGAGAGATTTGGGGTGGTGACAATTGTATTCTACTCTGCCGTCACCACACGGCTAATAATAACAACGTAATAACACCAGTGGTCGAACATGTTATTATCTAAATAATTATTTTGGGTTCAGAATTCTTACAATATAATGTATCTGCCACGTGGTCAAATGTTTTTGTTTATTCTGAATTACCTACAAGTTTCCTGATTTGTTGACCAACGTTTGTCGACTATTTCATTAGCAGAAAGATTTCTGCTTTTAACTAGCTATATTCTTTTTATAACAAGTTTTATTTACATAAATTACCCTTGAATAAAATACGATATTTCGCTTAGAGGGCTATAAACTGCTGATGCGACGTTTCGTTCTAACAGGTAACCCATATAAGAGTAAAATCTCGATATGAGCAGTGTTTTAGAGCGGAAAATTATTTCCATAGTTGGAGGCCCATGGTATTGTATAGAGTCGAATGAGTCATCGCCACCATCGCCATGGTTGCCTATTTACTGTTACCGGTCGGATAACCCCGATGCTATTAAGGCCCTCGTCATTTTTTGGTGATACAAAACGGTACCGGTACTCTTTCATCATGGGAGGAATATAACGAATATAGTACCTATGGTGTATATTATTATGCTTGTGCGTGTCTTTATAATTTTAAACTAATATTATTTACACTTCATATTTAACTAGTACTTTATTAAAATCACTATCTTTTGAATTGTTGTTGAAGATCAAAATATGCTTAATAAAACACTTACCCTTAATACAAAATACGTATAATTTTGTCGTTTATTCGTCCGCTATTATAATTATAATGTATAATACTTTTAAATGTATTTATGTATGTACACTTTCATACGAATCCAAATACATATAGCATTCAGCAAATAAAGATAAAAAATATTTATGCCTTTGCTTTATTCTTGATTGCCCTATTTTTGTTGGTACCTACTTTTGTATTTAAATAAAATTAAAATATTAATATTTATTATATTTGATATTGGCGGAAAATAGAAAAAGCATTTCGACAAATTGGTTTTGTAGAAATATTCATACATTCTTATCCAATATTAATAAGTCATACACACTGTCGAAAATGGTAACTTTATGTGGATGTTACAACTACTAGTGCATTACTCGAGGCGTATCTTTCTGCATCAGTAAACAAAGACGTCCTTGTGAGTTGGTATCATTTTATTGTTCACCGCAACCCTGTGGTTGCGTATATCAACATAATATTATTACTATAAATAAATTATAATATATTTCCCATCTTTTAATACATTAATTAAGTATATTTTATGTATAAAATTATATTTATTATACTATAACCAGAGGTTCTCATATCCATTGATATAATTTGACACAGTCAAATTATATCAATGGATATGAGAACCTAGTTTATAATTATAAATTTCGCTAATTAATGCTTTTGTATTTTGATATAATCACATAAAAGATGAGTATTTTACAACGAATTTTAAATAATTTGTAGTAGTATGCTCTTAATCTTTACTCAACAACAGCTTTGTGGTTAAGAAACAACAGTTCTGCGGTTGCTGTAATATAAATATAGAATATCCTATTGTGAAATAATAAATTCATATAACTTACTTTGAATTTAAATCAATCACTATTCCCTGGGTGCACGGATTAAATATATATACAATACACCCCTAGTCTAGAAGCTACCATTCCTTATATTAGTTAGAAAACACGACTCTTTGAAGAACAGTAATATTTTCGATATTATAAATACTGCCAACCCTGTCTCCACTCAACTGCAATATGATATGTCTTTGATCATGGGCATTGAAGGGTAACAATATATCTAAAAATGAGCTCCAATCTTCCGTTACAAAAAATCGTACTATAAATTATATACTGCTCTTAGATTTCCCCTCAGTCTTAGCGAGGTTCTCTTGTGTCAAACATCAGTACTACTATGGCAGACGACATGGTATTGATATTGTGATAAAAATTTTATGGGACTTGTGTATAAGTGAACTGTTTTGTGATTATTTTAAACATCTCATTAAGAGATCGCAGTGCAAACATGAATGTAACAGCTAATTGGAATCTTTGTTCTCCAGGTCGCAAAAGTGAATGCAGAACCTGCAGCGAACAACGTGGAAGAAACGAAATCCGATGTGGAAAGTAAGGAAGAGAAAACTCCTGAAACGCCAGTGACTGAACCCATCACTAATGGAAGCAACACACCCGAGTCACCCAAAGTTGAAATTCCTCCTGTCCAAGAAATCACTCCGGAAGTCGTACCTCCGGAAGTCGTACCTCCGGAAGTCGTCGCAGAACCTGTAAAAACGGAACCCAAAGTGGAACCGGAACCTGAGCAGTTGCCAATTAACGGGCTTTCACTTGATGAACTAAAAAGTGATGTCTCCGAGGTTGCGCAACCCGAAGAAAGCAAACCCGAGGAAACGCCCGCCGAATCGACCGAAACAGTTCCAGTCATTGAAATCCCTGTTCAAAAAGAGGTTTGTGTTGATCAAATGCCTTTGATAGAGTCCTCGCCTCCCCCACTCCCCGCGAATCCCCCTCCTTCTTCGGTGGCATCCTTTGCCGCCACCACTATGGCACCAGACTTGACAGATGCTTCGCTAGTTAACACCGCTGAAACTGTAATATCAACACCCCCAGTTTTAGATACTAAAACAGATTCACCTAAAGAGTGTCCCACATCACTACCCCACAAAGTTTTAACAAATAACGAAGCCGACACTCCCTCCTCTGTAACAATGCCAATGGAAGAAGCAACTGATAATTTCACCACTCCTGTTAGTGTAGAAGATGTTACACGGGAAATAAACGCGAATGAAGTGAATTGTGAAATTTCTAACGGCGTCGTACAGGATGATCCCGAACCACAAATGGAATCAAAATGCATAGAGGTAATTGAGCCAGTGGAATCTGATATAGCATCACACGTTGCCGAAGATTTTCCTCCCCCGCCGCCATTAGAAGATAATAATATCGAAGTTGCATCTGATAAGCAAGAGACTATGGCGCCAGAACTCAATGACAACTCTGAACCTATTTTAAACAATAAACTTTCAAACGGAGAAATGCTTAATGGTATTGACAAAGAGGTTCTCAACGGAAATAATGAAATTGAACAGGAAAATTTAAAAAACAAAACTGTAGATTCGCTGGGTAACGTAGTACAGATAGAGTGCAACGGCAATATGAATGATGATACGGAGACAAAGGAAGAGGGCGGCCTGGAGCCCTGTACGGAGTCGATAGCGAAGGCGGCGTCGCCCGAGCAGTCGCTGCCACCGTCGCCGTCGGAGGCGGAGGCGGGCGCGGCCGAGGCGTCGGACTCATTCCCGGCGCCTCCCAGCGAGTGCTCGCCCTCCGACGGGTCGCCAGAACCCGACGCGCCCTTGCCACAGGTGAATACTGCCGGTAGTGGATTAGTACCGTAACATAAGGAGTCTTTTGATACCCGTTAACAGTTATCGTATTTAGTTTCATGTGCATCTCTCCAGCATGTGTGGACATAACCGGAAGAGTTGAAGTGTGCTCGATTCGACTTGTTCAACGCGGCCCATGGTCGCAGTCCTGTCCTTTTCCCCTTCCTTTTAGCTTGACACTTTATACATTAATACATTAGCATGTAGAGTTAACTTTGCTTCTGTGCTAACACCACCTATTACACGACATGATTAGAAATAAGTTTTATTACCATTTAAAACTATTTTCAGCTAATAGTTATTTTATGTAATTTGAAGCTTTAAACCACGTTTGTTGTATACCTATATAGTCTGTTTGAGTAATTATTTCATTTGTTAATTCGTTCATAATTATCGTAATACAGTTTCCAAATCCAATAGTAATACTATTTAATTGTATTAAAATAGTGTAATAAAAATACCGCATTATTAAAGGAAATATTTGTATAGTATCCGTAAATAACATTATCATGTAAAAAAAAAGTTGTTTTGAATTGTGATTTTTTGACAAGTATATCAAAAAATTACAATTTAAAACTAGTCTCTAATTTTTGTCGGGTCTGTGATTTAGGTTTAAATAAAACTTTTTGACATTAAGTACTCATTAAATTTAATTGACGTCTCTAAGTGCGGTACTTAATATAAATAATGAATAGTTTAACAAAAACCGTAATAAAATTTCCAGGAAACCATTGCTGTGTCAGACAAAATAGCTGATTTAATCCCAGAAGTCCCTGTTGTGCCAGACTTGAACACTGAGACGGTATGTATAAATTAATTATAAAGGCAAGAAAAATCTGCCCTTGCCTGAGGGATATCGCATGGCAGTTGATTAATATATTGACTTGTTTCAGTTGCAGGAGACGACTGACATCGCAGTGGTCAATTAGACTGTCGCACAACAAACCTCTAACGTCCTACGGCACGTGAATGTGTCTTTGAAAAAGAGCCTTTAATTTATTTCCTTTTAGTACTATGGTGTGATATCGAACCTAGTTCGATTATTCATTTTACTTTGTCAAAGATGTGGATTTTGGTTCCAAATGTGACTCCATACTGAATGACTATAGTATAAGTTAAGCGTGCTTTTGCTTTTGTAAAATTAAGATTTTATACATTTTATTCGCTAGGATCGAGTTTTTTTATAATTATTATATACAATAAAAGTTATATAGACAGTATACGGTGCGATAAGTTGGTGCCATTATTACAGGGGTTAGTTTTGTCGTCGTCGTCGCGTGTTACTTGCTCCTATTATCCTACATAATTCTTGAAATGTATAATTTGCTAACTATTAATTATTTTAATGGGGAATAATAATTTATTTCCTAGTAAAATAAAATTAAGTAATTAGGTATTGGCTTATTCCTTGGCACAATTTATTCATTTGATAAAATTTTGCGAAAATATTTGAAAATAATTCAGTCAACTCATTCATTTTAATAAGCCATTTAATGAGGAGTCATGAGTATGGCTATTTCAAGATGGTGGTTGTAAATACATGCATGTGCCACGTGCACGTTGAGGAATGTTTGAGGACTTAATATAAGTTGATGGCTTTTTTTATTAGTGCAAACTAATATCTATATAATCAAACATTGGATGTATAATTTCAATTGTATTGGAAGTATTCCACTGGATGATAAAAACGCCATCATCGGCTTTAGTAGAGACATATTTTAATGTATATATGAATAATAATTGAGTTTCCATGATATTCTGTTGTGTCAAAAATGACGTTGAAATTACATACCTTGTAAATTGTTAAGGATGGAGTAATGAATTCATATTATCTCATTATGTTAATTCTTTATGTGCACTTATATGATATCCAATTCTTTATTTATAAATAAGTTGTATAAATTTAGGTTGTATTCTTTTACGGCTCTCTTAAATGAACTCATGAAATTTAAGTATTGATATTGTAATGTAAGTGATCATCTATGCCTAAGTGAGTTGTTACATAAAATATACATACATTTTTCAAAATATGCAAGTAACATTATGAAAGTAGACTAAATTATTGAGGAATTATTTAGATTAATTGATACGTAAAATTATTGGTCAATATTCAGTGGCCAAATTTTCTATTATACTATACAACTTTTATGCGTATACAGACAATTTTATATTGTAACATTTAGAGTAGTATATGTAACAATTTAGCAGGGCGACGCAGTACCCAAAGGTCGCCGTCAACTTACCGTGTTCCACCTCATACTTACAATTAGACGAAGCATAAGTTTTGATATTACTATACAATGTGTCATTATTCTATACAGTAAACTTGTGGGTTCCATAATCATTTTGTAATTTTATACATTTTTATGAAATTTAAAAGTGACACATCTGCATGGATGGAGACTTTCTCCAATATGTTAGCAGTAAAAGTGAGTGAGACATTCCATATCAAATACTCCAATGCTTCTTACATAAAATTAAATGTCATCATAATAGTTGTTAGATTGTCACTTCATCAAAACAAATTATACCATGTGAAACTAAAAGCATGCAGTTAGAATTATTGGATAGAGTTACTCTGAGGGTAGATCATATGCATTTGTGAGTGTTCACAAATAGGAGAGCAAGTTCCTTTATAGCTTCCCAGCTAAAGTTAACGTCCCTACATATTGTAATTTGCTCACTATGGCTATTCGAAAAATGTATCATAATTAAATATGTTATTCCAATTTTATTAAACTTAATGTTGATGTGTGAATGTCTCTAATCAATAAATTTTAAAATAGTAATTTCTTTCTTTCATTTTCGTTTGGTCCTTTAATTTTTATAATCAACACTACAAATAATTAGAGATGTGCCGACTATGACTTTGGCTGATTAGTCGGCTGTAGCCGAAAGCTGAAGCCGATCACGGTTTGTGAGAATATTCTAAAATTTCCGAATTGGATTACGAACGGTTTCCATGACCTTCGTGATGTTTGACAGCTACATTCAAATAATTAGTATTTCCTACGCAAGTTTTGTCGCAATAAATTCGTGACAAAACTTTCGCACTCCAAACGTCATAAAACAAGAGTCACGGTTCTTCTCAGTCGTACACTCTCCTGGCGGACTGGTCGTTGATGGAGTATCTGGGTGTTGGGTTGCGGATTTTGCGTGAGTTCTCCATCTTTCCAAACATATTTTCCTTTAAGGCCCTGTGGGCCGAAAGAGGCAACTTTTAAGGTCCTGTGGGTCGAAAGAGGCAACTTTTAAAACAATCTGAGACATTTAACGTAGTGTTTACAAGTCTGAAAAAAAAATATATGTATAAGTTAAGGATTTATTCTAGTCAAATTCGCATTCACTTATAAGATTTAATAAACTTCACTCGATAGAAAAAAAATCCCAAGCAACCCCTTTTAACTAACATTTTTTCAATATTATGACGAAACTACTGATAATTTAAATTTAATTCTTGCGCACAATTAAAGCCCTTAAATATTTATAGACAAAATCGCAGGGTTTGACTTGATAAAATAATTGTTTTAATTATAATGTTTAAATACCTATAAAATGCGCGAACGCAACAGCTTGGCAGCTCCGATCAGTCGCACGCACAGATCACTAAGAGAGACTACGTCTTCGCACGTTAGTGCTCAGGGACGACGGACCTGTGCCAATTTTTTGAATTTTTTCCGCTTCACTTTTATCGTGCACCATCAATGAACTTCTGACGTCATGCCTAAAACACTATCATAGCGCCATAGTATAAGAATATCGGCAGATGTTATACTGGAGATAGCTATAATTTTTGATAATTCATATTTTATCGAGCTCGCTAGCGAAGTGGTATAGAGCGCTTGGCCTGCGATTACGTAAACTAAGCAATGGTTGCTAAAGCCGTTCATTAGATGGGTGACCAAGTTCCTTTCTTCTAGTTCCTTCGTGTTTCGGAAGCACAATGTGTGTTTGGCAGTGTTGGGCAAAATTTAATTAAAAATACATACATTATTCATTCATTGTGCAAGTGTTATAAAGTATCTCTGCCAAACACTTTCGAGATACATACACATACATAATTCACGCCAATATCCCCGAAGGGGTAGGCAGAGGTGAACTAGCACCCACGCTTCGCCAATTAGGCTAGGTCCCATGTAATAGGTGGCGAGCCTATTGCCATTTAGATAGGTTTGGGGATTGATTTAGAGAGGTTTGGGGTGGTGACAATTGTATTCTACTCTGCCGTCACCACACGGCCAAAATAACAATTGATTAATTGTTAATTGTGATTACAATTAACATTTAATCAATTGTTTATATTTAATTGTATTTAAAATTATAAATAATGTAAATAATATAAGATGGAGGAGTGGCTTTTGGAGTGGAATTTGATCGTCTACAACGCTTGCTTGACTCAAGCTGATTGATGATTGAGTCAAGCATTATAAGATTTGTGATTTATTTGACCTAACAACATGTAATGAACAGAAACACATAGAAAATGATCGTGCTTGACTCAAGTTGATTGATGTCAAGCGTTATAAGATTTGTGATTTATTTGACCTAACAACATTTAATGAACAGAAACACATAGAAAATGATAGTGCTTGACTCAAGCTGTTTGATGATTGAGTCAAGCATTATAAGATTTGTGATTTGTTTGACCTAACATGTAATGAACAGAACCACATAGAAAATGATTGTGCTTGACACAAGCTGATTGATGTCAAGCATTATAAGATTTGTGATTTATTTGACCTAACAACATGTAATGAACAGAAACACATTGACAATGATCGTGCTTGACTCAAGCTGATTGATGATTGAGTCAAGCATTATAAGATTTGTGATTTGTTTGACCTAACAATGTAATGAACAGAACCACATAGAAAATGATCGTGCTTGACTCAAGTTGATTGATGTCAAGCGTTATAAGATTTGTGATTTATTTGACCTAACAACATTTAATGAACAGAAACACATAGAAAATGATAGTGCTTGACTCAAGCTGTTTGATGATTGAGTCAAGCATTATAAGATTTGTGATTTGTTTGACCTAACATGTAATGAACAGAACCACATAGAAAATGATTGTGCTTGACTCAAGCTGATTGATGTCAAGCATTATAAGATTTGTGATTTATTTGACCTAACAACATGTAATGAACAGAAACACATAGACAATGATCGTGCTTGAGTCAAGCATTATAAGATTTGTGAATTATTTGACCTAACAACATTTAATGAACAGAAACACATAGAAAATGATCGTGCTTGACTCAAGCTGATTTATGTCAAGCATTATAAGATTTGTGATTTATTTGACCTAACAACATGTTATAAACAGAAACACATAGAAAATGATCGTGCTTGACTCAAGCTGATTGATGCTTAGGCCAAGCATTATAAGAATTGTTTGACCTAACAACATGTAATGAACAGAATTTGGTTTTGAATCGGGTCTTATCTCAAAAACTAATCCCATTTGTAAATTTTACCATACGTCTCAATCTGTTGACACATTAAGAAGTAATGGTGGAATAAAGAAACTCTCGTAATACATAATATTTACAATACATGGACTCAAAAAAAAATACAGCTGCATTTTGGCGGTAATGAATATAAAAATACTGGGTCAAATGTTAGTAGTAATTGAGACCCAAACAAGTATTACCAATAAAAATACATTTATAAAATGAACACAGCCACAAAGTAACGATTCATAAAAAAAGCATTGTTTAATATGAATAACAATATTGCTTATTTTTATACTGTGTCACTGGAGAGGGCATTTGTGAGTTCACCGAAGTCCCGGCGCGACTTCGCGCCGCCGCGGCAGCGCGAAGTAAGGTCCACGCGGCCGGGACGGCGCTAAATACCTATTTACGCTGACCGACCGGCCCTTAAACCAAACATATTTAATATTATCAAAAAATATTTTTTTTCATCATCTTTTAAAGTAGATTTTTTTTTAATAATTTAATACACCTAAATATAATTAAATGTTAATAAAATCCCGGTTTGTGACTTATTTAGATTTTAGACTGCAATTCTCATGAATAATTAGAGGATTGTAAAGCTGTAAATTTTCAAAGCAATACATATATTTTTTAATTTCACTAAACTGAATTAATTATTATTGTTCTAAGTACCTACTTTCATATCTTCCATGCTGGCATGGGAGCGAAAAAACAACATAGAATGTGCCCGTCCCGACTCATCCCATGGGTGTCGTACAAGTAGACTAAGGGAGATTGCCCGGTGGGACCTATACCAATAAACACCTTGTGGCACCCGAATGGTGGATGGAGGGCAAACCACCAACAAGAGCATACGCAAACAGGGTTGGTGTCAGGCAGGCCGCCGACTGCAAAATCTAAGTCAAAACCTTGAGCAATATGGATTGGTTTGTTGTCATCCCAATCGCTCTCCGTTCATCGGTATCTCGACATGGTCCTTTCTGTCTCTTCTATACAATTCCATTCATCACTGTTGATGTTATGAGTTAAGAATCAAAAGGCAGTGGATGGATTGATGACGTCTAACCGATATGAATGGAAGAGGAAACATACTGCGCCAGAAGTACTTTTATAATCAAATTGAAAGTTATTAAAAAAGGGCCAAGTCAAGAGTACCTAGCCGAAACCGACGGGCTGCATGAAGAGAGATTGATGAGATTGGATGAAGCGAAAGGAGTATGTAAGGATCGTAGGAAGTTGAAACAAGTGATCGATTTCTGCCTACAGCTGTAGGAGAAAGGCGTGTATGTATGTATTTATTAAGAAAAACGTATAGACTTAGATTTGAATGTACTGAAACTAAAAAGACTCCTCTAAAACTTTACAAAATGACTTTTTCATTATGTAAAGTAAAATGTACACAGTGTTAGTTGTAAAACACCAGCAACCTCGCAGAACTAGATAGCTATCATCACAAACGACATGGTTTGTTCTACGAGGACTTTTAAGAGGATTGTGAAGTAGGTACCGACGCGGCGCGTGTAATGCCTTTTTTTGTGAGGGGAAAATGCATGTTTACACATACTCCGGGCCAGGAGGTCTACTCTGAAACTCCGAACGATGAACTCACATCTATCCGTCTTTCTCACGCTACTGCGTGTTAAAATAAGAGCGACAAAGACGCAAATACTAGATCGAACGAAATAAACTTGCAGAGTAACGCCTCTGGACGAAGCGCAAAGTAATAAATAAATAACAAATATTTTTACACTGACATCTATCATCTAGCCCAAAGTAAGAAGCCTAGGCTATGTGTTATGGATACTAGAAGACGGAAAATATTTTTTCACTTCTCATGATTTGAAAGTGCATGGTGTAGGATATAGGCTGAACAAAATCGAACTTTGTGCTCTAGAGTATTAACGTATCTACTCATAAATGTGTATATTAAGGCAAAGGAAATGAGCCATGCAGCCAAACAATAAGAAATTCAGAGATAGAATTTGTTATTTTTTAATATTTACTTAAATTTATTTGCCTAATGTGTTTTTTATAAGACATAAAAGATATTAAAATTTTAATTCAAGTAGGTACGGTAGGGTATTGAATTAATTTAATTCTTGGCTGTATAGGTCTGCAGCCCAAGCCTAATATCATTGGAACTATTTCCTTGTTTCCTTCAATTTTAAAAACTGTAGTTACCTTAGCTAATTTTAGTTTTAATTTTAAGATATAAATTAATGTTTTATTTCCTCGTTCCTTCCTTCCTTGGAATGTTGTCATTCCAATCACTCTCTCCGTTCATCGGTCTCTCGCCTTTGTCCGTTCTGTCTCGTTTCTATACATTAAATAATCACTAGCACCTTTTTGGTGTGATGGATGATATGAATCAAAAGGGAGTGGATGGCTTGGTGACGTCTGACCGATATAGACGACCCCAGATAGACTGGGAACAGGGCAGGGAGAAGATTGCTAACAAGACACCTCCCTTCTCCGTCTCTTCTTGGCACGAGTAATGCCTACATTTATCTACATTTTCTTTATGAATACTTATCTCAAGCGATAACGTTTTAATTCCTCTAAAACTTAACAAAATGAATTTTATTTTATTTTGTATATAATCGTATTTTATTGAGAAATAAGTGGCTGGATAGTAGGCTTTACCAATTAAAGTCAGAACATCTCCACAAATAACTGCACTTGAGAGACCCTGATAAATTTATTATAAAAGCATCAGCTCTTTGAAATAAAAAAAATATCAACATAAGTATATAAACTGTATTTGGTATACTGGACAGTAACTATACATGCACAAAACAATAGCAAGATATAGTGTTGAAGTGAATGGTCCATAAAAACTTTAAAACATTCTAGCAAACTGATCTGATATTTCTGCCATTCTGGCAATTGATAAATCTGAATAATAGATAATAAAATTTTATTTGGAGATCAAAGTATAACAAGTCAGTATATTTATAATATTATACATAGTTTTCAAGTACGGTAATTAACTTAAACAGTAAGCTATTATTAAAATCATATACAACTTGTTTCTGCTCTCCACCTGAACGAAGTGTTGTCAGCACCAGTTGAAACAAAGGATATTTCAAAACTTTAGAATCACTTGTTCCAAAAACAAATTTCAATAGCCAATCAAAATCAATGATTGTATCCCCATAATTGCTGTTGTGATGTAACAGAATAAGGTAAAATATTTTGTTTCTGTGCTCTTCGAGAAATGAAATGAACCATGTAACTTTAACTTCTTCCCAGTTATTATTTTTAATGTTTTCTATAACTTTGCTCATTTGAAAGTGGCTTGATATGCATAATTTCCTTAATTCATCTCTCGTAGCATTCAATACATTACAGTCAACATCTTCTAAGGAAATTGGTTCTGATTTGTGCATATTATTAACAATATTCTCCGACGCCTGAAAATATGAGTACCTAATTGATACAAATTTTATCACAACAGTAAACTTTATACAGCACAGGGAATATTTATGTTAAAAATATAATATGTACATGGTAACTTACATTTTTAAAAAGGTCAAATGATTCTAAGCTGAAAAATAGTTCCATAGCTTAGAACATGGAAGCGAAACCTTTGTATTATTCTATATTAAACCTTTGGCAATTTGGCATTAAATCCACAAAATTTTAAAGTTCAGTACAACAACTTGGTCGCAGAAACGTATTAAAAAATATGGCATCAGTAATAAAATTCCAATGTAAAAGACACTCAAATATTTGTCTTTTAGAAAAACAAAGTTGCTAGAAACTTTACTGTTCTATCTACTGTACTTTAAATTATTTAGTGCTGTTTTATGAAACTGATATTAAAAAAGTAACCAAATAAATACTATACCATAGACTATACATACTATACTATTAATTTAATTTTTTTTAATTCTCGCCATATTTTAGGGAAAGCAAAGGGTCTACCCCATACAGCCATGTCTTTAGTGTATATATTACTCGGAGTAAATGGGACATATTTTATAATAAATACTGTGGGCGAAATGTATGAATTAAATGATTTTTACGTTAAAATATAGGTGGCACACATTTTAACGCATCTAGGGAGTGCTTGGAGTGCTCGAATTTAATGGTAACAGAATTCATGATGGTGCCTGATGAGGTGGACAAAACCACTCTTTACAGTCGTCTTCTCCACAACATCAAACACAAGACTTATTTTCAATTATTCTGCATAATTGCACATCAACACGGATGCTTGTGCATCAACATAACACCACTTTCAGTGCACAAAATCCACTCTTAAAACAATTTTAGAATTATCGAAAAAAAATCACTCTTTGCCGTTACCAGCTCAAATGTAATAAAATTAAAAAATTTTACGTAGTTTTTTTAATTACCACTTTTTAAGGGAAGCAAATAAATCTAGCCCATACAGCCATGTTTAGTTTTACTTTCAAGTTACATCCGTTGACGTTGAGAATTTTATAGTGGTATTAATCACCTCATCAGTAGGCCTATTCCCTAACTTTTTTTGACAGTTGAAAGTGATGATCACCGAACTATTTACTTATCCATTACTACTTTACTATAATGCTATTGTGACACTTGTCCTGTGATAACAGCAATGTATTAGTAAATAGTTCGGTGATCATCACTTTCAACTGTCAAAAAAAGTTAGGGAATAGGCCTACAGTTGCCATTATGAACTCTGTTACTACTTTCTGGATGCGTTAAAATGTGTGGCACCCATATCATAATGTAAAATTACAGATGTCGTGCGGTGCCTTGATGCTGCCGAATTACAATACTACGTAGAGTACGTAGGGTAACGGTACCAAGCACATGCAGTCATATAGTTTTTTTAATTATTTCAGTATTAATAAAATTTTTCATTTCAATGTGTTCATTCAAACAGAAGTGGCTTACGCCAATTAGTCTTCGTGTTTTTGTTCCTAGTGTTCCCGGTCTATCTGGGGTCTGTTTCCTCTTCCATTCATATCGGTCAGACGTCATCAAGCCATCCATTCCCTTTTCGTAATCATCATTACACATGGAAATCCTCCATCACACCGAAAAGTGACGAATGAATGTCTAGAAATAGACGGAACGGTAGGCCTATTCGCTAACTTTTTTTGAAAGACATAAACAATTAAACTGATAGTGTTTATTTTGTGGTTTTGTATTCTTGTACTATTAAAGGTAATAGATACATTTATTATAGTGCTCAAAACTATTATAATTACAATAATAAACAGTTTTGAAAGTACAACATCTTTAATAAATATAAGTCATTCAAGATAAAAAGAAACTTTCAGTAACAATGCTCTAACTAAATTATTATTAATCTAAATGCTTAATTTACATTACTGAGAACGTGTTTGCGGCAATGTTTACGAGAGAGTATATTTATGTAAACTTGGAAAGCTTTTTTTAACTGAACTGAATGTTGTATAGAAAGGTAGATAGACACCTACATGAACTACGAAAATATTCAAAAGATTAAGTATTTGTAAAATAATATAATTGGACACTTTCGTGACACATTATTTTCATTTTTCCACTACTGTAAGTAGGGAATTAACAATAATAATAATTATTTAATTTATAGTAATCATTATGACTTCCAATCTAAAGACATTTCAATCAACATATCGTATTGATGTTGCCATTGACCTAAATACTAAATTGTTAGTAAAAACCCTTAATAATAACTTGCACTGGTACAACCACAATATCTTAATACACATAGGCACAAAGAGTGAGTTCTTATTATAACAATTAAATATGTATGTATTTATTACAATCACGAAGAAGGGCTTGTATGTTGTCTATATACATGCAGGATATACATTTATATACAATATATAAATCAACAGGAAAAAACGACAAGGTTTTATATTAGCAATTATGTATGAAATCAACAATAGGATAAATCACACAGCCACATGGCATGCAATTTGTTTTCAAAGACAGTTTTTACATAATAATAACAGTTACAATGTGAAGTTGTTACATTATGCGCACGGCACATCACTTGTGTGTAACATCTCCATTTTTACAATAAACAAGTAATGTTGCTAAAGCAAAGTTTGGTTTCTTACTACTAGCTATTCGAAGACCAAAATAGTAACCAACTCTTGTTAAAATTCGATTTTTATTATGCTTTAAGTTTAGTACTAAAATATCTGTGTAATAGTAATTTTTCATTTGTTTATAAACATTATTACAAACTGCTAAGGTTAAAATTATGGTAAAAACTATTTTACCACTGCCCTTATAATGATGACAACTATCTAGTCCTGCGAGGTTGTTATGTTACAAATAACCCTTAGCTTTGCTCTATCACAGCCAAACTATGCTTTAGCAATACCTGCTAAGCGCTGTTAAAGTTCACATTTTACATGTGATAAGTATCTATGTACTATGGATATAAATAGTATAACAAAATTAGCACCTCGAGTTAATTTGTGGACCACTACGATTAGAGATGTGTAACTCCGGACATTTACATTCGTAGAAAGATCGAATCACTATTTAAATCCTGGCATTTCCAAATACTATTTAAATCTATATCATCATGATGGCGCTTTCTAGATTTTAAATGTTAACTGAGACGGCAAACATTTGAACATAGGTGATGCGTACACACGTGAGTGCGAGTTGAGCTACCATAAAACTTTAAACCAAAAAAATAAATTTTATACCATAAGTACTTACCAAAGCCGACAGTAGATACGTAGATAGGTAGGTATTGTATAAATACTTAACTCAAAAAAAAAAATCAATCTTAAAGTCGATTTATGTACTGATCTATTGATAATTCGGCGAGATATTTTACCTGCGATATATTTGCGATTTAGATTTTAAGAGTTACATGGTTCGTTTCGCACGAAATGTACCTTAGGGAGACTGATGTATTTAGGATTTAAACGAGTGATATAATCTTCTGAGTTAAAAAATAATATAAATATCTGGTGAGTCAATAGATGCTATAATTACGAGCTGTAAGATATAACGGAAGCAACCCATTTACGTATGTGTGCAAAAGCAAATACATTGTACATGTGCACATACTTTAAAATGTTAATTCGTATTAGTTTGTAAAGTACGACGAAGACAGATCTCAAGTTAATGTCAACAAAACTACCATGAAATCGGATAACATTATAAATAAATGCAGGTGTCAATATATTGCTTCTTCCATATAACGTAAAATATTTTGCTCGTGATTTATAGGTTTTACGCCTCTATACGTTTTTCACAGAGAGAAATATAAATACCCGGTCCATAATCAGAAGGCTAAATTAATATTATTTTTTATCATTACGTACCCATTAATGATAAAAAACATAAAATAGTATATAGATTAACAAGAAATATACATGAATATATATACACAGAATTATTATATGCGACTCAAGTACAATCTTTCTAAGATCTACAAACCTACCTACTATATAAAATTTTGTAAGTACACTATTTGAAATAAGCACGTTATTAAAGTATTATTAAAGTTTCTTACGAAATACCTAGTATAAAAATGAAAAAAAATAAGTATTTAAATGTCATTATTAAGTACAAAAAGGCAGTGAATACGGCATAAACAGGTAAATCTACTTATGTTCATATATGAAGAATATTGTTAACGATACTGATATTATCGTAAACGAAACGTATAACGATACAGTAAACGTATTACGTAAGTTAACTATTCTCTGTGTATAGCACAGCATAACAGATTTCCACAAAATGTTCAATAGATTTTGAACCATATTTACCTCAAGTTTTTTATTGGCAAATAAATATTAAAAATGGGATTTAACAAGTTTAATTCAAAATAGCCAGACGCGGTATGGCTCATAATTTAAAGCAAGTAACGAACCGTCGACGATGGTGGGTAGATATTAAAAATATAGATTATAACACAATTTTATTTCCAAAGCGCATTCCATACTTAATAGCCAACAGGGTAACTTTAGGTAAATATTGCATCCAAATATGCGATCTCTACTTGTACTTACAATAAAAATCTAGATTTTGTTTTTAATATGTAAGAAATAGCACTACCTATTATATCATCTTTTAATTTATACAACTGCTCCGGCGTCATCACCGATATGTTGGTACCTAATATAATATTTATGGTAATATATAAATGCACGGATTGTAATCCTCATAATAAAAAATGGTATAAAAACTGATACCTTCTAAGTACCCTGGCTTTGTACATACTACCTGGTCAAAATATCTGTACACTTGGTATGATATTACAACTATGAGTCTATTAAAGTTGGTTAATATTAGCGAGAGATAATCCAATGCACAAAAAAACAAAATTAATAAATAGTTCTAGTAATTATAGCACCGTCATCGGCATTAGTTACACAGATATCTCGATCAGGTTATATGGGATATCGCAAAGAAGTCTGCGAACGAAAATTTCTTTGACAATTCATACTTGCGTAACTAAACGGCAAGTATAAGCATAAATTAATGCAAACTGAGAACTGCATGACAGTGCACTTAAGTCTATAAAAATAATAATATTTGTTGGTGAGGTTAGAATAAACATAATTTCGAGATACTGCTGCAAAATTCTCTAACGCAGAAACACACTGTTATTGGTCAGTCAGCAAAATTTATTTAGTCCTTTGTTTTTTAAGTATGGATTTGTAATTGTATATTGTTATAAAACAGATAAGATACTTGATAAGTTACTGATGTCCAAATTTTCTTTTATCTCTAATAATTACATATAAAACTATGTACGGAGCCAATGACTTTGGCGGCATAATATGTCAATGTTCTGTTGTGTTCGACTGGGAATTAATTATTATAATATCTGTGTTAATTATACATTTCAATAATTAAGAAAAAAATTACCATGTTTGTTCATAACTAAATTACACTAATTCCAAATGTTTCTTCAATATTGCGACAGACGGAAAAATTGTGTATTTATTTAAGTAAGGCATACATTACTGTTTTGACTACTTCTGCCACTAAAAACTTTGACCACATAATAACTTATGTTATATTATTTAATTCTTAATTATGTATATTGATAAATATGTATTATGTGGGTGGGTACTCGACAAGAAAATTTGTGGTGGCTGCTGCTAGTTAAAACCGACCAGCACAGCACAGCATTTATTCATTTGAACTGTCAAATATCCATGTATTGTTGACCGTTCAAATCGATAAATGGCTTTAACATATCGTGTTTCGGTGCTCATGCTAGCCGGGCTGCCATTATAAATGTAGCTGGTTATATCTCGTATGTTTAGTTTATAACATAGTTACCACAAAATGAACACGAAATTAACTAAGGAACTTATAAAAAAAATCAATACCATAATCAACATTTAGGTATCTATATTACAGTCAAACTAACATTTATTAACATTGATATATTATCTGGTAAAGAGTACTCTACGCAGGCTTTGCATTATATTATAATTCATTACACAACAAATACAAGATCAAACAAATACTTAATCATGACAAATCTGTGAAATCTAAAACATACATTTCTTTCACGTATTTTCGTGCCTGAGATATAGTCATTTCTTACGAGGGCAGAATATAGTATACAAAATAAAATTTAATATAAATATTATGTACCTAATTGTGATGATCATTTTTTCATACGTGATGTGTGTGTGATGTGTGTGTGTACTAAAATTAACATAATATTCTATTTTCTACAAATTATGTAAGTACTATTTTTAAGTGGATTTGAGCGAGATGCAAGTGTTCTTTTATTTACAAAATTCGAGTGTTATTTAGGAGACTAAAAGTTCCTATTAAACGACTTGTTGGGGTCCAGGTTGTTATGATTCGGTGACTGCGTCTTACTAATGATGACAAACAAATCCCACATACAACAAATAAGAGGAAATTGAATTATTCTCTAAATACAACATACATGGGTAAGACGGATATAATGTCATTGTTGAAATAAACAGAAAGACAATTGTTCCCGGTATGGTACGTTTACAACCCAGTTCACAATAGGTATGAGAAAGGACCAAATAAGTAGCCCTTGGCAAGAATTTAGATTAGATCGTGAACCACTGACATTACATGTGATATCACGTGAGTCTTTATTGACGAGGTGATAAGTCTAGCTCTAGATGGACAAGACCAAGATTCTTTAAAATAATACTTAGGTACACTTTATTCCAAATACAAAGTGCCGTTTGACAACCCTATTAAAAGTTAACAATACTATTTCTTTCCATTTCAAAACTTATATATCTGACCAGTGATTCTATAAGATCTCGCGAGAATCGGAAAAAAGAGCTATACTGGTTATCATACTGTTAAAGATGGATGGTGTTTTTTGTATGATGCTCTGGCTCCGCTGTCAAACTTTTGTATTTGGTAAAGAATGCATTATCAACTCATATAATTAGCAGTAGATAATCTCTCCTATGCTGGCCTGGGAGCGAACAAAAAACGTAGAATAGGCCAGCCCCAACTCATCTCGTGGGTGTCGTAAGAGTCGACTAAGGGAGATTGCCCGGTGTAGACCAATAAGCACCTTGGGGCACCCGATTGGTGGAGGGCAAACCACCAACAACAGCGTACCCAAAGAGGGTTGGTGTCAGGCAGGCGGCCGGCTGTAAAACCTAAGCCAAAACCTTGAGCAGTATGGAATGGAATGTTGTCATTCTAATCACTATCTCCGTTCATGGGTCTCTCGACATGGTCCGTTCAGTCTCTTTTCTATACATTCATTCATCACTAACACCATTACGGTGGGATGGATGATATGAATCAAAAGGGATTGGATGGCTTGATGACGTCTGACATATGAATGGAAGAGGAAACATACTGCGCCGACCCCAGATAGACTGGGAACAGGGCAGGGAGAAGAAGATAATTAGCAGTAGATAAATAAACAATGGTTAAGACAATGGCGTCGTACGTAAAAGTCATCAATCAACATATACATGGACGCCTTCTACATACATGGACGGTTATTATGAGAGTTTCGATCGGCTGGGGCGCTATTATCAAAACCGTTATTCATTTGACAAAATCACTGTTCTACAAAACCTGCTTTTACCATATAAAATATTGGCATTAGGGCTGATTTCTCTAACTCAAGACAAATAAAAAAAACTGTAATAGCCATTTAGTTTTGAATGGTTAATAATAAATCCCAGACTGACGGTTGAGAAAAAAGCCCTGTTACTAATAATCTTATACGAGTTAAATATAGCTGTGGATCAACAAGGCAAGCCAGTTGACAATCTTACAGATGGTGTTTACATCTTAAAGTCTTTGTAAAAGTAAAAAAAGGAGTTAACAACTTTGTTTGGCAAAATCCTCGAACTTACTTGGCAAATGCCAGTGGTGACCTCCAGCCATTATAGAAAGGAGAGAGAAAATGCCTACGATTTTGATGTGTTTATTTACCTACAAAAAATATAAAATATAATGTATAAAATACAAAAAATAAACAAAACGATTAGCGACTTTGAAAAAACAGGTACTATATATTTTTCATTTTTGCATTTTCATATTTAAATGACACATCAAGATTGTTTACAGTTTGTCTCTCTCTCTCATTCTTTCTCTCGATACAATGGCTGGAGTATAGAAAGAGTTAAAATTAGCGATGTTTGGTGACCATAATGTAGTGTTTAGTTTATTTAAAGACACACCTAGATTGTTCACAGTTTGTCTCTCCCTCTCACTCTTTCTCTCGATATAATGGCTAGAGTATAGAATGAAAAATTAAAATCAGCGGTGTATGGCGACCATAATAGTTTAGTTCACAAGGCCCGCGTCTTTGGCCATGCCGTAGAAGATGCTGTTCTTGTCCTGAAGGAGCTGGTCCGGTGGCGCGTACTCCACCAGCTGCCCCTTGTCCAGCACCATGACCTTGGTGGAGTCCATGATGGTGTTGAGGCGGTGGGCGATCGTGAGCACGGTGCACGACGCGAACTCGGAACGAATCGTTTTCTGTGTGAACAGATATGGGTGTTGTAGAAATAGTTATTTTGACAGCCTTCTGAAATGCTTGCGGATTTTTATCATCTGATGTAAGTTAATAATTTTATGTCACCTTCAGACCAGGAAGTAGGATGGTATGACAAATATGTATTTATGTCACACCAGCGACCTAACTCTGCAAGCGATTGCAATCGTCTTAGTCTACCAGTCACTCTCACTCATTAGGTATGATAGCAACGTTTGAGAGAGATGGCAACACTAAACCGATTCCAATTTATTTACAGAGTAGCCCCTCTGTTTATAAAGTGGACTTTTTCGCCCGCTCCGCGTACGAAAAATCCCACTTCCTGATCAGGGGGTGACATAAAACTATGATCTTACCTTGGCCGATAAAAAAAAGCCTCAGATCGCATTTTAAACGCCCTCACCTTCTGCTCGGGCGTTAAATAATTGCGATCTAAGAAATTCTTTGTTTTATCGCCCTCGGTATATAATCTACTATTATTAAGACATATGATTTTATATGTATTGGAAGAACTACTCCCTCCCAAAAAATTTACCTGTATCAACTCGTCCGTCTCCAAGTCGACAGCGGCGGTGGCTTCATCAAGCACCAGCAACGGCGTCTTCCGTAGAAGCGCGCGCGCAAGGCACACCAGTTGTCTCTGGCCCACTGACAAGTTCTCACCACCTTCGGAGATCTCGTGTCTCAGGCCGGCCTGTAGCCCTGAATCATGCGAAATACATACATACATAAATCACGCCTATATCCCCGAAGGGGTAGGCAGAGGTGAACTAGCACCCACGTTTCGCCAATTATATTAGGTCCCATGTAATAGGTGACGAGCCTATTGCCATTTATCGGGCACAAAAGTCGCAGTACATTGCTAGGTGGTATAAGGAACGCTGCTGCTCATTCCTCATCACTGATATATCCTTATGCCTTGTACGATACCCACGGGAGAGATTTGGGGAGGTGACAATTGTATTCTACTCTGCCGTCACCACACGGCCCAACGTTGCGTATAATAATTTCAGTGCCGTGTGGTGACGGCAGAGCAGAATACGATTGTCATCACCCCCATCTTTCCCGTGGGAGTCGTACAAGGCGACTAAGGGTAAAGACAGCGCGGAGCAGTACTCCTCTTATACCACCGAGCAATATGTGCTCGATATATGGCAATAGGCTCGCCACCTACCTACATGGGACCTAACCTAATTGGCGAAACGTGGGATTTATGTATGTCTGGTTAAAAACATTTTTCATATTTTAAGTGACAGAATTCTTAACCAGCCAATAAACTAATCAAGCATAAGCTTCAGTTCAAACTTGAAACTACCCACCCTTGACGAAGTTCTTGAGATGCGCATGCTCCAGCGACCGCCAGAGGTCTTCATCAGAGTAGGCCTCGAACGGGTCGAGGTTCATGCGCAGCGTGCCCGAGAACAGCACCGGGTCCTGCGGGATGATGGTGATCCTCGAGCGCAGCTGGTGCAGCCCGATGGACGAGATGTCGATGCCGTCGATCAGGATCTTGCCGCCCATTGCCTCCACTATCCTGTAAAAACATTTTTTTGTGTTGTTTTAGAGTGCTTTCTCGATAGTCATAGTCATATCTTTATTCCTTATTCCTTATTTCGCATAAAACATCGGATAAAAGGTGTTACATGTATTAATATAATAGTGTTAACATGTTTTGCAAATTTCTATTACATGCAAATGTTAAAAAGCTTTTAATCCAGCATTCTTACAATTCCAAAACTCATTGATGTCATAGAACATATTTACTTGTAGCCATGTTAACATATATTTAATAAATCCTTATTTAAATGCTTTCTCGATACGATTACGATTCAAAACTTCGTGCTAGGTACTGTTGTACGCGATGTGAACCAAAGTATGAAAAGAGATGAAACGATGCTCGCCCGTCCGCTGTCTATGTGGCCTGCGCTTTATTTATGTATCTTCTGGAAATATTGAGCACCTGTAAGCCGATTTCAATTCATCATCATGAAGATGACGATTTCAACGGCTTTGGTCTACTCGTCACACTTACACTTTGCTACTATTCTCAATAAATTAGAGAGACAGGTAGACGAAAGCATCTGCAATCGACTCACATAACAACCTCACTCGGCCTTGTCGACTGTATGACTGTAACTGCCGCACTCAGAGACGTCAAATAACTTTAATGAGTACTTAATGTCAAAAAATCTCATTTAAATCTAGACCATAGACCCGGCAAAAATAGCAACGAGTTCTGAATTGTCATTTTTTGACATTAAGTACTCATTAACGTTATTTGACGTCTCTGAGTGCGGCAGTAAGAGTTACCTGAAGAGGCCTAGGGTCAGCGTGGACTTGCCAGCGCCGGTGCGGCCGACGATGCCGAGCTTGTCCCTCGGCGCGACCGCACACGTGATGTCCCTGAGTGCGGGCTCCCCGGCGCGGTATCCGAGGGTCAGGCCCTCGAGCTGTAGCGCGCCAGTCTCAGGCCACGTAGACCCGGGGCCGTTAGGCAAGTTCCACGAAGCTTCCTAGTTTCATTAATTACTTTGTTAAACATGTAAAATATCCAAAATTAGCACCAATAGGACTCCGAAAAGAAGAATTTCTACGTTAAAAATAAAATCGAGACTGATTAATTAGTATAATATTAAAATTTCTTATTTCCCTAGGTGACTGACGCCATAACTTCAGAACGACTCTACCCATATACTTTGTGGAAGGTTCTGATGGAAAGAAAAACGAAGAAATATTGTTTTTTTTTAATAGAAATATTTTTTCTTTTGGGTTGCGTAGAATTGTTTTTAATACTTTTTTTTGTGGAAACTTCATTTGATCAAAGCATTTTATTCAATTTATTTAAATATTCATAGCTAAGACAGGGCATCGTCTGTTGGCTAGTTTGATATAAAAAAAGAGGTAAGCCCTAATCGAATGTCTCTTGAAGATAAGTATTTTTCGGACCTGAATAATTTAATATAAAGAGTTAATTCGAAGTCAAGTGAATGAAAGCCCGCGTGTTTTTATTCTAAAGACATTTATACTACACAATCTAACCTGTTCAGTCTCCGCATATTCCTTTATTCTTTCCACCGCGACAATATTTGTTTCTACTTCTGATGTCATGCGAACTAACCAGTTCAATGTTTGTGTAATCTGCAAAAGATTGGTTTAATTTTTAATTATGACATTTAGCCCATTTTTAAAAACATAGATATATAGAAAACATTAATACAACAATAAAATATAATTTTTATAAACTAAAATTTCTATTGAAAAGCTGTAAAATACATTCACACAAAATAGCCTCCCAAGTATCGCCTCGGTGTAACACTCAACCCGCCAAAAGGGCTGCTTTTTTGTAGTCTATAATCGAATAATAGTAGAAAACCGTGTGTTTTCCCGTGTTTGTGGGGAACAATTTAACCTTACTTCCCTGACCATTTTCAAAATAGTAGAGTATTTTTTATGTAAACGGACAATTTCAATTTTTTTTACTTCGTTTACAGAATAATGCTTACCTGCAAAGCGTAGCTAACTGATAGTCCGACGAGTCCAGCATTAACGGTGTCTCGGCCGAGCACGGCGAATATCGCCGAAAAGAATATTATCAGGTTGCCGATCATTTCAAGTCGCACGGCGAGCCAACGGTTGGCGATGCAGCTCGGGTAGTAGCACGACTGGTTGTGGTCCACGCCTCGCTCGGATTCCGTAACAAACCTATTGACACAGGTTTTTGGTATTGACTACCCGTTGCAAACAACTTATATATCATATTCAATACATATAAATTATGTCACTTTTGACAGATGTAATCCCCATGTTTATTTGGTCAAAGGTTAATAATTTCGTCTATTAGATACGTTTCTTATAATGTCTCACCGGGGATTCTTATGTAATATAAGAATGTAAACAGACGTTCAACAGTGTTGTTTGCTCTTCGGTATTACTAAAAGAGGGTAGTACTTAAAGAAGTATTTTTGTTTACTATTTTGATTTTAATTTAAACATGATAACATAAACATTTATGATAAATGTTAGAAAGTTAGTACAAAGAATATTGTAGTTACCTACTTAGAAAAAGTTCGAAAAATGCATTCGTCTTGATGCGGGACAACCAAGACTTCTTGGTTGGCCGAGCGTTTTAGGCACCTGCCCAGATTGCAGTGGACGCGGGTTCAATTCCCGTACCAAGACTATAATTTTTCGAACTTTTGCTGACCACAATAGTCATGTGTTTTTGTAACACTGTATAAAACAGTTACCTTTTAGTGACGCCATAAGCTCGGATTGTGGAAGCTCCAGTGATACTCTCACCAAAGTGGGAGTAAATTGGTGAACGTGACACCGACTCCAGCCTCTTGAGTTGGCGTGAAGTGGCCACGTAGAATCTCTGGATCACGTAGTAAATGAACCCAATGGGAAGTATCACGGCCAAGAAAATCGGTGTTGACAAACTTATCACGAACAACGTGCCCAGTACCTACATAATATAACGTGAAATTAGCATAGACACACGAGAAATAAATACAGATTTATTATAGGGTCCAATAAAAATTGAGTAAAAATTAAAATGCGGTGTCTAGGCTTTATAAAAAATATCTTATTCAATAAAATTGACATTGAACCAACTAATGTGTTTAAATCATAAAGTCATCCCCAATATCTGATTCTAAAATACATTAAGTGCTAGTTTACAAAAATAACCATGTTTATTTTACTGTTCCACAATTTGTTTAGTATTTTAAAGAGACAACAAAGTAATCATTTTAGATGATTATAGATTAGTTTTCCTTTTCCGCCATTTAATTTAATCAATTTTATTGTGACCCCAAAAATACAAGACTTTTACGAAAAGATATTTTACGTAAGTAACCAAAATGTAAATACCTGGGATCAGTTTATATATGTTAGTGAATGTTACAATTATTAAGTTAACCGCTAGTCCCTTAATAATTATTAAGTACGTCACAAACATAGTGATTATATTATGTTATACCATAAATAGTGCCGTCGGAAAAGTGGAAAAGAAACGATAGTAAAGTAACTAATTGTGGAAGACAAACTCTATACCATCAGTTGTGTATAATTACCGTAGTAGTGGCTGATTCAAGTAAATATAACAGAAAAACAAAAAAAAAAGACAGGATCATGTTCCTTTGAAAATTAATAGGTCCCCAAACAATAATAGTTTAAAAAGGTTGTTTTCATTAATTAGGTTTGTCTTTTTCATATTTATATTATTATCGTTTCAATAAATGTTACAACAGTTACTTAATTGACAACCTCTAACAACAAAATTTTGATTTGAAACGAACACAAAGAAACGAAACACACAACGAAACACGAAGTGGCAGAAACAAAGTGTTATTGTAACCTAATATTTAAAAAAAAACGTAACAGAATACCCACCAACACGACAAGAAAAAAGCAACAAGTAGGTACTTCAGTTCTAGACGGGGATTTACCTCGAACGCGCAATATATCGTGTCACTGCACTGAGACGGCAGTGACGTATCCAATACGTCCACGTCTTTAGAAAATCTAGACAGTACTCTGCCAATCGGCGTCACCTCGAAGAATTGCAACGGAGCCTTTAACACACTGTCCAACAAGAGTGCGTGGAGGATCCTCGCCGCGCGCCAACACGCCAAATAAGGCATTAAGTCGGCAAAAAACGACGCTATCGCTGCAACAACGTCCACGAAAAACTCCCATTAACATTGTTAGTCCGTTAGCTAGAAGGTCTCTTTAGAAAATGAATACATTATTTACGTCACTTCGGGGGTCGAGGTTCGTCACTACGTACGACACTACGGTGCACGGATGTTAATAGTGCAGGGTACAAGACAGCGCTACTACGCAATCCGCTACTAAGAAAATATCTAGGATCGAAACATGCAAACATTGGAAGTAAGTGGCCTAAGCGCGAATCGTTGTGAGTCTCGGCGTTATCGGAAGCGTCTCGAGTAAGCGTGAGAATTAATGATAGTTGAACGCATTATTTACACAGTGGAGCTTACGTATAAACTGATCCCATTTCAGTTTCATAAATATTTCATTTATATCACAGACATACTTATGTAGATAATATATAAAGTACATACAGCAAAAAATCAAAAGGCAAATAAACCTCAATGTCTGTAACTAAATAGAGACCGAAAAAAATATTATGACTTATCGTTCATTCATTCACTCGCAGAGTATTGACAACTCTATCGTAGTGACTAATTTTGGAAGTTGTTGCAGTATGTTACCTTTTGATTTTTTATTTGCATGTAGCATATTAGTGATTGCTTATTGGTATAATATTATAACATTTAAAGTTATTAGTCACATTAACCCTTCGAACAATTTAAGCATACACCGCACCGGTGTATAGTGAAATTTTTGGCCATAATAATATGTAGTACTATAGTAGTACGTACTGGCTGAGTATATAAGGATCAATTAGTATAGTCAATTTAATTCTTCCCATATTATAAGTTTCAGGCCTCTATCTATATTTGAATCGTTCCACGGGTTAAATCGACACAAAATATCTTTTCGGTAAAGCGCTAGTAGTAATACATAAAATATATAGCAATTAAAATTTACAAGTCGGTATAAATAAATAAGTATCCTAGTCTATTTATTTGATACGAATTAGGATTGTTACATTTTGTTATGTCAAATCAAATCATTCTCAAGTGAATTAACTCGAGTGTAAGCGAATACAAAAATTCCTACATTCAGTTTCAATTCAATCTATCATAAGATCTCTATTATTTTTTCGAATTCATAAAATTTGTACGAGAACTAATACGCCATTGTAGCTGTTATAGTATAGTAAGTATAATATTAATTGCCATTGCCTTTTCTTTCTAATCATTATTTTACGATTTTTATTCACGGTAAAATATAATTAATTTCTATCACATTGGTGTTACATACAATATTGTTTTTTTAAACGATAAAATTTTCAAGTGGTTCATTCAAAGCGAACCATATACTGCCATTTAACCTTTTTTTATTGTTAACAATTATAGAGCGTCAATTTTCCGAACACTCCGCGAAAGTCATCTTATTTTTGTTTGATCGTTACTAAACAATACACCGCTACTTTTTATACACTACAAACACTAAGGGCTGATTGTGTCAGTCAAAACAAACAGCTTTCACTGTATGACCAACATCTAAATCATGAAAAAAAAAAAGAATCAGCTGTTCCATAGGTTTGCTGCGTAGGTATTGCACTTTTGTATAAAACAAGCGATTTTTTTTCGCGATATCCATGTCGGTCCCATAGTGGAAGTTGTTTGTTTCGATTGACACAATCAGCCCTTACTGCCGCACTCAGAGACGTCAATTAACTTTAATAAGTATTTAATGTCAAAAATATTCATTCAAATCTAGACCATAGGCCCGGCAAGAATAGCGACTACATTTGAATTGTCATTTTTTGACGTTAAGTACTCATTAACGTTATTTGACGTCTCTGAGTGCGGCAGTTAGAGTGTTTGTAGTGTATAAAAAGTAGTGGTGTATAAAACTATGAACAGCATTGCTCACAAAACAATTCAAGTTAGAAAAAGGTAGGTGACCAACAAACGACTATAGTCCGACAACTTCGTGCGCGACCTTCCTGCGGTATGAGGGGCGGTGGCGGGGACGGGGCGCTCTGGATGTTAGCGGGGGCGAGTGATGAGGGGAGGAGCGAGTTTTCCCTCCTCCCCGCATCACCCACCCTCGCCAACATCCAGAGCGTCTCGTCCCTGCCACCGCCCCTCATACCGCAGGAGAGTCGCGCACGAACTTGTCGGACTGTAGGCACAATAGCGCATCAGAACGCGTGAACGAACGACCGTGCGTGCGGGAGCATACCGCAAAGAAGCAGGAGGTCCACCCCCTGAGGGTCATCGGGAGCACATTGTCGAGCACGTCCACGTCCTTGCTGAACCGGTTGAGCACGCGGCCGACGGGCGTGCAGTCGAAGAAGCCGATGCTGGGCGCGCGCAGCACGCCGGCCAGCAGCGTGGCGTGCAGCACGCGCGCCGCCGCCAGCGCGCCCAGGTACAGCGCCAGCGATGACACCGACACCGACACCACTGCCCACACACGCCCACTTACATACAGCACTACCCAGTAGCTCGGATATTGGTCGCTCCGTGACGGAGGAACGGGCCAGTCTACGCATTCTATACTTAATAGATCGAGGTATGAAACAGTTTTATTGTATTCGACGCGTGACGTAACGTGAGTAGGTATAGCTGTATCACTTCAGTTGAAACTGAAATTAAACCAATTACCACCAACAGAAAGAAGGGGAAGAAATTGTTTATGCAAATGACAATGTGTAGATATAAGGCCTAGTAATAATATATTGAGGTGAGGTGACAATTTAACAAAAAAAAAATTCGTATTATTATTCACCAGCTCCGGTACAAAGAGATTTGCTTCTAAAGATACGCAGGTTAGGTACTTTTTCATTTCAGTAATATAGGCTGCGCATGTACATTTTTATAATACCACGCATCCTAATAATATTCTGTAGTTAGTTCAATCGACGACTGATTAATGTGATACAGGTAGTATTTTAATGACCTAGCATATAGTCCAGCATAGATTTTAAATATTTTTTGAATAATTTTAATATATTCGCGAAAATTAAAATCATTGTACATAACTGGTACAAGAAAATTATCGGGTTGTCTCTCGGTATCCAATCTATAAATAATATATCGTTAACATCAAAACATTCACCAAGCCTACGGGACAAACGAAGATACACCCGCTCAATATTAAATAAATTGATACATAATAATAACAAAAGGATAATTTATATTAAAACCTAAAACAGAAATTGTATTACTTGACAACATTATCAGTGAACTTCGTTTGCAACCAACGATATTTCATAATAATTATGATCCCTAAAAACACTTAAATTTATTAATATTAATATACATATTTATATTTTTTGGAATATTAATGTTTGTACTAAGACTAAATTTCTGATGTATGTGTCAAGTATCAGGAGTTGACTTTATGGAACATCTAAATTAAAACCACATGCAATTTTAATTTTTAGAGTTATGTAAATTAAAGAAATATTATTAGTTTCATGCACATTAAGGGTCTACCACTCATTTAATAGACGAGGCCAGCGCCAGCTATGTTAACATCAGTTGTTTAGTAACCGAAGTTAGTTTAATAATAGTGTTGTGATTTTGATAGTGTTACTTTTACTGGCAGCAACAACAAGAGAGACGGAGAGATAATTTATAATCCATTGCTTCGATTTTAAATGATGTTAAAACATACACTGTAAACTAGTATTGTATAGTACATTTAAAAATTCTTTCCAGGATTCAGCTCGGCTGGAAAATTGTTATATATAGCTTACAGCTCCTTTGACGTTTACCGAAGATTTAACATTACTTTTAGCTCACACCGACTCCTTGGTCGTAAATATGAGTGACGACCCTTAACTTAAAAGTTATTAATAAAAACAATCATGCAAAGGATTCACATATACATAAAAATAAAAACCAACAAATATATTGATGTTCAAATCAAGTTTACCATAATGCAATAGAATTCATTAAAGTACCATTTCATAAAAAAGAGAAGAAACATAAATAATGTATTCATTACCTATCGACAGAAAAGAAATTAGTGTTATCGTGTATCAATCACCAAATTATTTATAACCAAAGAGAGAGAGAGTTCATTCAATGATACAGTGCAATCAAGAGATTACACTTATTTAGTAGCTTGAAGATTTTAAAAATGGTGAGAATGTTAGATAATTTATTTTCTAAACTTCATGCAACTATTTGAACCAAGCATTCTAACTAGACTGAATGTTAAAATTACAAAAATCATTTTATTGGCTTATACTTCATATTTTAAAGTTACTTATTTCAGTATACGATCTACAAATCAAGATAAGCGTCCTGCAGTTTACTTAGCAACCACTGTTATTTTTAGTGATTTAACAGAAATTTCCAGGCGATAAAACTTCAGTAATATCTTATCTTGTTAGTGTAATTATTTCCTTGAAAATGATTTTGCAAATTACATTATAATAATATTATGAGCTGTCGTCCAGATAGTTTATAATATTTCTTATTATTATAAGGTCTCTTAAATGGTACTTGGAAGGCAAATTAAAAATAAAGCAAATTTTGATAGCTTGTAACATCAATCATCATCCGTGTGGTGACGGCAGAGTAGAATAAAATTGTCACCACCCCAAATCTCTCCCGTGGGTGTCCTACAAGGCGACTAAGGGTAAATCAGTGATGAGGAATGGGCAGCAGCGTTCCTCTTATACCACCTAGCAATGGACTGGGACTTATGTGCCCGATAAATGGCAATAGGCTCGCCACCTATTACATGGGACCTAACAAAATTGGCGAAACGTGGGTGCTAGTTCACCTCTGCCTACCCCTTCGGGATATAGGCGTGATTTATGTATGTATGTAACATCAATAAATTATGTTACATTATATTAATGGTGGACTTAGATTGTAGATATGTATTTATATAAATTGTTGGGTGCGGTGCGTGCTTGTAAATACAGGTACCGTCATGTTGCTATACATTTGGGCGTGCGCTTTCGTATAAAATTTATTCACGTCGCACATACTAAAAAACCTTCACCTACACAGAATCCGGAAAGTACATACATACAGGAAAGTCCTGACTATAAAAGCAAAATATAAAATATATATACAGATTTTACGGAAGAATTTGTTGAATTATTCAGTAGTTATAACGTATTTGCCCGTAGTCTACCTTCTATAATTCTTCGAATTCATTTTATAATACACACATTTTTCACATAAAGTAGGTAATCCAGTTGTCTTATCATAATAAAACATTAGTTGATATGTCTAGAAAGGCAAATTTAATAAATATCGATTTAACATCAGGTCCAATTAAAATGCGATGTCAACTCAAAATTTAATTATAGCCATGCTATTGCCGAAAGCAAACATTTTTAGATATGGCGTGCTAACAATAATTAAGCCATCATTAACATTCTCAGAATTTCATTCACAGCTTCCACAATAATATTACACCATAATAAATTTATATACATGTATAATACAAAAACAAAATACACATATAAGTAGTTGAACCATAACCTATGTTTTTTTTTGACGAATTATTTCTATGTATGATGGAGAAAAATTATTATTTTTCAATCGATGATCATGAAGACAACATCAATTTTTGCATAAGAAATATTCTGTCATAATTTATGCCTACAAAAGTTGTAATAGGTGGCGAACCTATTGCCATCTATAGGGCAGGTAAATTGCAGGATATTGCTAGGTGGTACATGACGACGCTTGAATAAGGAATGAGCATTCTAGGAACACAGGAACAATGTGATAAACGTGCTCGGTAGATCACAATAAGCTCGTCCCATATTGCATGGGACCTAATATAGTAGGACAAATGTGGGTGTGAACACACCTTTGCCTATCACTTCGAGAATAAACAGGCTTGCGTGATTTATATTCCAAATTATGTTACATACATGTTTGTGAATAAACTTAGAATCAGATTTAATAAGAATAGTTTCATACGCGTTATCAATTTAATTAATTAATATTTGCAAAAAGATTTTCACTTACCCTGTCCAATTCCGAGACCACCGTAGACGCCCAAGTACAAGTCTCGGCGTGTTTTATCTACGGTGCCATTCACAATCTGAAAATTCATATGTTTTCTTTTTAATAGATAACAACTCGTTTTTATTGCTCATCTTGAACGTTAGTCAATAATTTACAACTTGACTAGAAAAAAAAACTGTGTCATCATCATCATTATAACCATCACCTTTAATGTACCCACTGCTGGGGTACGGGCCTTCCCAATGGATGGAAGAATATAGGGTGATTGGGCCATAACTCAGCACACTGACCCAGTGCGGGTTGGTGGGTATTAACGACTGCAGATGCAGCCGAGACCAATGGCTTATCGAACTCGAAATAATAAAGTTTTGGTCACCCATCCAACGATCGGCCTTAGCAAACATTGCTTAGTTTACGCAATCGCAAGCCAAGCGCGCTATGACATTGCGCTAGCGAGTTTCTTCACTTCCTTGCTTTCCTGCCTAACATTTATATATTTTTTAATGCTAGACAGAGAATTTCTTGCTCTTCATCTCATCTGATGGTAAGTGACGATGAGGGCCGAAGATAGAATCGAGCTTCACCTGGAACCCTCAACCACAGGGGACCTATCTTACCTATCACAATTGTCGGAACACAATAATGCTGTTAACATTATTATTAAGGCGACAGATTTTTGACAAGATGGTGGTCAGGCGGATTTAAAAGAAGTCATACCACCAACGAAACCGAGTTCATTTTTACCCCACTGGGGGTCGAACCCGGGACCTCTGGATCATAATTCCGGTGCGCGAACCACTAGACCACGGAGGTGGTAAAATTAAAGTTCAAATAACTTTATTCAAATATAATAGTACAATAATAGGTTTAGTACAGTACCATATCCTCGTCGTTAGACCACTTGGCCAGCCAGTAGTTGGAGCCAACCTGGAACACCTGCAGCACCAGGTTCATGAGCACCGTCACCACGGACGCGAGCACGCCCACGCTCGTCAGGTAGTGCTTGTACACGCTCCATTTCACCTGAAAATTTAAATTACTTACTCCTTCTTCTTCTCCCTGCCCTGTTCCCAGTTTATCTGGGGTCGGCGCAGTATGTATCCTATTCTATTCATATCGGTCAGACGTCATCAAGCCATCCACTCCCTTTTGATTCATATCATCCATCACACCGTAAAGGTGCTAGTGATGAATGAATGTATGGAAAAGAGACGGAACGGACCATGTCGAGAGACCGATGAACGGAGAGACTGATTGGAATGACTACATTCCAATCCATGATGCTCAAGGTTTTGGCTTAGGTTTTACAGCCGGCCGCCTGCCTGACACTAACCCTCTTTGGGTATGCTGTTGTTGGTGGTTTGCTCTCCACCATTCGGGTGCCCCAAGGTGCATATTGGTCTTCACCGGGCAATCTCCCTAAGTAGACTTTTTCGACACCCATGGGATGAGTCGGGGCTGCCCTATTCTACGTTATTTGTTCGCTGAGAATTGAAATTACTTACATACGTACATAAATCACGCCTATATCCCCGATGGAGTAGGCGGAGGTAAATTAGCACCCACGATTCGCTAATTATATTAGGTCCCATTTAATAGGGGGCGAGCCTATTGCCACTTATGGGGCACAAAAAGTCGCAGTACATTGCTAGGTGGTATAAGAGGAACGCTGCTGCCCATTCCTCATCACTGTTTCTTCCTTAGTCGCCTTGTACATACGACCCCCACGGGAGAGATTTGGGGTGGTGACAAATTGTATTCTACTCTGCCGTCACGACACGGCTATTACTTATTTTCTTATACTATATATAAAAAATGAATTGCTGTGCGTTTGTCTCGCTAAAACTCTAGAACAGCTGGGCCGATTTAGCTGATTTTGGTTTTGAAATGATTGCTTCGGGCCAGGCTAGGCAGGAAAGGTGAGATCATTATGTAAAAATTGCGAGGAAAAGAGTAAAAACAACAATTTCATTTTCCCATAAATAAATTACGCTACTCCTGACAAACTTTTGACGTAACCATGGCAACCAAATCGTAACCATGTTTACGAGATAATTTATATGTATAAAAATAGCCTCACTTAATGGTATAAAAATAGCCTATGACCTACGACCACGAACCTACCAAATATACCTACACAGAAAATTTCATAGCAATTGGTCAAGCCGTTTCGGAGGAGATTTTTGATACACTCTCGTGACACGAGATATTTATATTAGATAATACATTATATACATTTTTTTGGTAGTCGACAACAGGTAAAAAAGAAGAAATGCCGTGTGTTGACGGCAGAACAGAATACAATGTTCATCACCTCCCATTTCTCCCCCGGGTATCGTACAAGGCCACCAAGCAAGGGTAAAGAAAAGATGAGGATGAGGTTTGATGAGGACAAACAAAAGACAGCGAAGAGGGGACAAATAGGCGTGATTCATAATATAATATATAATATTTCTTATCATCTAGCCTAAAGTAAGTAGCATAAGCACTTGTGTTATGGATACTACATGACGGAAAATTATTATTTTTAAACTAAGTAACCATACAAACATTTGCTTCTACCAGGATTCGAACCCGGGACTTCATGAGCGATAGCTTTCCTGACCATTCGGCCAAGCCGTCCTTCATTTACATTTACATTACATTACATTTACATTGAAGTTACTAATATTTAATGTAGCTTACACTGCCAGTTTCGGTTTTTTCTGCCTCGATAAGCTTTGATTTTTCTTTGCCCTCAATTTCTTTGGCCGTTGCGCTGTCGGGGGTTCGTCTCTTCACGCTACCGGAACGGTCGCCTAGAAAGGATTAAAATTATTTCAAAAGTAACTATCGACATCAGATTAAATACGCATATTAACACACTTCTTCTCCCTGCCCTGTTCCCAGTCAGTCTGGGGTCGGCGCAGTATGTTTCCTCTTCCATCCATATCAGTCAGACGTCATCAAGCCATCCACTCCCTTTTGATTCATATCATCCACTACACCGTACTCAGCCCTGACTCATCCCATGGATGTTGTAAAAATCGACTACGGGAGATTGCCCGGTGTAGACTTATAAGTACCTTGGGGCACCCGAATGGTGGAGGGCAAACCACCAACAACAGCATACCCAAAGAGGGTTAGTGTCAGGCAGGCGGCCGGCTGTAAAACCTAAGCCAAAACTTTGAGCAGTATGGATTGGAATGTTGTCATTCCAATCACTCTCTCCATTCATCGGTCGCTCGACAGGGTCCGTTCCGTCTCTTTTCTATACATTCATTCATCACTAGCACCTTTACGGTGTGATGAATGATATTAAACAAAAGGGAGTGGATGGCTTGATGACGTCTGACCGATATGAATGGAAGAGGAAACATACTGCGCCGACCCCAGATAGACTGGGAACAGGGCAGGGAGAAGATTATCTTTACGCTCCCATGCCAGCATCTATGCATCTTCCAAGATGCATATTAATTAACACACAACTTCGTGAAAGCAAAACTAGAGTAATAACACAAGCCTACGTTACAAAAAAGATACTGTACCTGAACCTGCTTGATCGGATTCAGAATTGCTCTCTGAAAGCGATCTAGCTCTCTGCAGTTTGCTTTGGAATTCCGAGCCAAGTTTCTTCTCTAGTTGTTGTTTAATCTCGTCCAGTTCTGAAATTTACAGGTACATTGATTAAATATTGCAAGAAAAAAAATTGTTGCTTGTCCACAGTAAGAATCTAATAATTAAACTGTACTCATTAGCATGTTTATTGAATTTTTTTACAAGAATACTAAAACACATTATATTTGGTAGGTGACACAACAACAATTACTTATGAGCAACAACTAATCATCTGTAAAATTTTTCGTATTGATTTCACAATAAAAAAAAAAGTGTTGATGACATGTTTTAATAAACATAATTTCTTCAATATTTCTTCAATTCGCATCTACCATCTAGCTCCAAGTCATCAGCTAAAGCGCTTGTGCTATGGAAACTATATTAAGACGGACAACTATAATAATTATATCGAAACCTACCAGGATTCGAAAACGGGACCTCGTGGCCTATATAGCCAGGCGTTCTAACCATTATACCAAAGTGGTAATCAAACGTTGTTAATGGTCGCAGGACTTTGCCAGCGTTCTGATCATTCGACCAAAGTGGTCTTCAAATATCGTTAACGCTCGGAAAATACGTACCTTCTGGAGATGTTCTCTCAGCATCGCTGAGGTGATGCAATAAAAAGTCGGCGAAAGCGCCCTTCTTTTCTAATAACTGTTGGTAAGTCCCTGCTTCAGACACTTCACCGTCACGAAGCACCAACACGAGATCGGTTTGAGCCAAGTACGACACGTTGTGTGTCACCCAAACTCTGGTTTTGTTCTTTAGCAACCCGTTGGGGCCTATAACCTGAATTTGAAATGGTCATAACTTAAATATGACGTCTTACAACGATCCCATTCTTCGCGAATGGGCACTGGTTTAGATCAGAGTAATAATAAAAATTGAGAGGCAACTTACTGGTGTAGTGTACCAGATTGTTTGTGATTGAAGAGAATGGATGAGTAAGACATGTTCTGATGTAGTGGAATAACAAGAAGAAGCTATTAATCATTAATGTAAGTTAAATAAATTATTGCTAAATAAAAAAAAATCACAATAATATATTTTATTTTAATGTGCGTTTATTTATCTACGAACACTGACATTTCCTATAGTTAAGCTTTTAGAAATGTATTTATTTTAGGCTTATGGCGCTTTGAGCAACTGCAAGTCAGTTTAAACATTAAAGTATAAATAAATAAATAAATTAAGATTATATTGTTTGGACACGGGAAAATTCACTTTAAATTGCAATGCAACAAGAACGCCTTATATCTCGGGATTTTCTTCGTAGTAAATCTTTCAAGATAGCAATCTCGCCTTTTCATTTTAATATTGAGCAATTGCAAAGCTAGATATCTCATTGTTATCTACGAGGTGGGAGACTTGTATCCATTAAGCATATTGAATAAATGATAAGGAAGCACACCGATTTAGCATTTCATAAGTAACAAGATACCAATAATAAAGATTGTCTGTCGGCTTACTTTGTCAAATATGTGCTTTCCGACGTGAGAATCCACAGCACTTAGGGGGTCGTCGAGGTAATAATTGTCAGCATCGTAGTATACCGCTCTGGCGAGGGATACTCGTTGTTTCTGACCGCCAGATAAATTAATACCTGTAAAATTAATCGAATCATCATTAAGACAAGCATGGAGCAATGGGTTTTGAACTTCTCTTAACAAGAAAGGGTTTTGTGATGAGCCCAGAGTAGAAAGCGATTTAACTTCACCTACCGCTACCGCAGGTACAGCATGAAGCCATTAACGCTTATAAGTATATCGAAGAGCGATTAGAGCATGTGTTTGAAAGCTTTCGATTTAAATATCGCCTAGGTATTCTCCGTAACAAATCTTTATCCACTCCTGAAAAACTTTCAGGTCACAGGTGCACCTCTAACTAATTACGCCGATTAAGGTTTGGCAATTATTATACCTTTTTCTCCTATTTCAGTCTGGTCTCCACCTGGCAACACGTCAAAGTCAGTCTTGAGTGCGCAGACAGAGATCACCGTGTTGTACCTATGCCTGTCCAATGGTTTCCCGAACAAAATGTTGTCTTGCAATGTCGCGTTCTGTATCCACGCCTGTTGTGGCACGTAGGCGACTTCCCCTGGGGATAATTTTATCATAGTTAGAGATGGATTATGATGGAGTACAAATACACGACTAAAAGGTAGGGTTACCTTCCTCTAATTAAAGTAAAGTCGTATGGGACAACAATTTATTTTTCATTATGCTAATATAATAATCAGTATATTATTGCTTTTACGGCTTGAATACAGGCCTTTTCTACGCATGGAATATTATATGGAGAAATAAAGGGCTATATATTAATGAAGAAGAGAATGAACGATAACCCTGGATAACTCAGAGCGTGCTGGTTGCATTATTGAGAATTACATATGAATGGAGAGGAGAATGAGCTATAACTCGGGAGGGCTTAGAGCGAGTTTACATTGCAGGTAATATAAAATATTTTGAAACTTATATCAGGTACCTGTCGTGTTGATTCTCCCCGATACTTTGTTCATTTCACCCAAGAGCGCGGAAATAAGAGAGCTCTTCCCGGACCCTACTGCTCCCACCACTGCTACTAGCGAGCCACGAGGTATTTGCAAGTTAATGTTCTTCAATACGGGCTCCGAATCTTTCTCACCCCATGAGAAGTGACCGTTTTCTATTACTAGTGGATTCGCTGTAAGTGAATATTTTTAATGTATTAATTAATATATTTTTTTCTAATTATTCACAATACTTTTTTACAATTATGTACTCCTTTTTTTACTTACTCTCTTTGGGATCGTGTTCAACAGCGCCTTCGTCTAATTCGTCACAATTCATAAATTTGTTCAATCTCTTTATACCAACAGATGTCTAAAAATATAAAACGGATATCAGAACATTGCTTTTATAATACATTTGTCCAATCACCGAAGAGTGGAATAGAAGACATAGTAGGTATTAGTTATTGCATTCCAAATAATTTTACCATACAATTGACAAAATTTCAAAAATGACAACCTCCCAAAATAAAAATACCGTTTCTTTATTGTCCAATCTTGACTTCGAAAATATTTTTATCATTTTTTTTATTACTTAAATACAGAGAAAAAAAAATAAAATGTAAAAAAACATGCGATGACGTTACAGTCGTCGATGTATGAATTAAAACGTTTGCTTTCCTAGATGGAAGAATAAAAAAAGTTATCATAGACATGATAACAGACGTCAGTCATAAATCAAATCCAATGTCATTGATTGTCATCGTCGAAATTAACATTATTCCCTTCATATACTTTAATTTAAAACGTATTGTACTTTGAAATTAACTTCAAACATGTCAATAAAATGTTTTTATTTTCGACACCGGAAAAGCCAGTTCGTCAATTTTGACAAGTGATCTTTTTATTTTTCGAGTCTAGAATGATTTCGCCATTCGTCCACGACAGTGACGTCATGTGGCGCTTACGTCTGTTTAGAATGAACGGTATTTCAATTATGATTTTTTGTATGAAAACGACGGAATTCAAAAGAAATAAAAAATACGGGTGTCTTCATTTTCGGTTTAATTTCATATAGCATCATAATAAAGGTATGTTGAAAAAATGAAATGTTGTCAATTGATAAATAAAAGATCTCCCTTATTTTGTAAATGCGAGAGCAATTATTACTTTTTGCACACATCACATTTTGTTGATGTTACCGCAGTTACATTAACCCATATAATATTACCCTGTCACCGACTGTTATAAAAACCACTGACTACCCAATCCAAATACAGATTTTTTTTAATTTTTAAAGCATGCATTATTTACTTTACAGAAAAGTTAGATGTATGATATTTAATGGTCTTGTATGTGACTTAAAATAGTGCAACAAGTATAAGTTAAGTGCAATTCTGATACCAATAAAGCGTCAAAATCTGAATCTACTATTATTAAATAATCTTTTAAGATCTAACACTAACTTAGTGATACTACAAGAGAGCTATCATAGTGCAGAGCTAACTTATACTTATCGATTAAAAACAAACAAAAAAACTACTTTTTAGAAACAAAAAAAATCCTTTATTATTTTAAGCACTGCACAAACACAAAAAATCGTACTATGTTTCAAAACTTACTTGTACTATATTCGATATAACGTTAGGCAGCATTGATAGTGGGAAACGTAGGATGTTGAAAAGAGACAACGCTACGAAAGCAGTCTTAGCATCCAGCGCTTTTGAATCGTTTACCAACACAAAACACCCGAACGACATCAGGGATACCTACGACACGATTCCAAAAGTTTAGAATAAAGATAATAAGTGTTCATGCATTATTGAGTGTTGAGTTTTCGTTGTATACATGGTTACGGGGAACATTTTTTTAAATCCTTTTTTTTTCGAATCTACTGTAAAAAAGTAACAAGTTTTTCATATCTACAGACCTTGGAAACATTTTAAGAACACTACATTTACTAAAATTATAGTAAGTAATCCAAACATGTTGCTGTGAATTGCAATCTTACAACAAATAAGACGGCATCACAAAATAAACTAACAAGAGCTTTTTAAGTTGACAACTAGTAATAATGTTAATCTTATCAAATCAGGTAGGTGCTTATTTACATTGCCCCAATGTTTACCATGTGCAATGTTGACAAATTACACTTGTTAAGGACTTGGTTTGTCTTATAAATATAAATAAGTGCAATTAAATTACATATATTTGACAAAGGAAACTGCAATAGGAGCCTCAACACAGTAATTTTGAAACATAAAGAATTATTATTGTTATTTAATTTTTCTCTAACATACACCGTAGGTACGTCTTTGATATAAACAAAGGCACCTACTGGTGACTATTTTATAAGTTTACTATGCACCTTAATCCACCGAATTAGGGACTTTTTAAAGTTACACATTCAGTAATTTGATCCGAAGCAGACAGTTCAATTCAGTGAAACAATTTGGCCACTGTTTCCGGGCGCACCGAGTCGATACAACGAACACTCAATCGTCTCCATTGTCGTCTCGTATAACTTAATGAATATGCATGTTAGTATGTAACAGTGCGAAAGAACCATAGCCTCCGAGAACTAGAGGTTCTGAACATAGCGCTACCTCTATCGCGGACACCACGATGATAGGGAGCAAACCTAACGGCAAATGCATTGTGTAAAACAAGGACATCGACACGAATATATTCGTGGCTGTCAGGACATTATTTTCTGGGTCAGATATCACAAATGTGAAGAAAGTTAGAAATGTCACCTTAAACAAAACACAATTATTATAGTAATCACATGTTTATGTAGAAGCTTTATTGCTAAAACAAGCAAACGAACGTTTAATAATTTAGAACATTTATATGAGCAATGTGTGATGTGGATTTTAAAACTGAAATCAATTATAGTAGATGTATCGATAAAAATTATCAATTATCCAAACAACTGTCGATTTAAGGTTAAAGTGATCCAATACAATAAGAGAGTCGACACTATCTTTATTGGGCACTTGACTCTTTATCGAAATCAAATTAATCTGCGATTAAATCACTATAGCACAATACAATATCAATACTACGATTAGGATTTACAATTTGTACACTTACCTAGTAATCTTCTTCAATCAATCATTGATATTGATAAACCAATGTAATTTAAAGGCAAATATTGAATTGAGGAATATTTATAGGTGTTGTGATAAAGCTAAACAGATCTAGAGCACTTAAACTTGGGGATTATCAGACAAAATACCTACAAAATAATATAATAGCTTTTGTCTCACAGAGAACATTTCTTCCCAGTTGCTACGATCCTTGCATACTTATTTCACTTCATCAAATCACAATAATGTCTTTATGCATGTCGGTTTCGGTACTCTTGACCTGCCCATCTATTCATATTTTGTTTCATACTTTTCATTGCTTGCACAATCTCATGCATTCTCATTTCATGTTCAAACTCCAAATTAATAACTTGACAATAAACTACATCTGCTCTTTTATAAAAATCTTTCGGAATATTCCTCGATTATTCCGAGATTTCTATTGGAAAATTGGATTCTATTTGAAATTGGACCATGTTGGTGGTGTCATTTCCTGTTTGTGTCATTCAGACACAAAACATCAAATATTGTTGTTTACTTTCGTTCCAGGTTTATATGTTCGTCATACCTACATGTTACTAAAACATCTGATACATATGTTTGGTATTTTAACAAATGGCTTTTGTTGGAATTGATTGTGTAACGATATAAACGTTCTTTCAAGTGGTCCATATCTTGTGTTTAATATGTCTTTTGAGTATTTGGCACTACTAAAGATATTCAGTAAATTACATGTATAGTGTTATGTTCCTATCTTTAATAACGACAATAGAATAATTAAATTGGGAGTAATACTTACCAAGAAAGGAGCACAAGACCAAATAAACGAGGTAGCCGAATTGAGGTATGCTGTTTGTTTTAAAACGTGCATTTCCTTGTTTCTTATTTTATGTATCTGATCCTCAAAACTCGGCTCCCAAGCGTACATTTTAAGTACCTGAAAATTAGATATTTAAAAGCATAATTATTTCAGTTATTCAATGGGATAGAAGCAGTTATTTATCACCAGTATCTCTCAACGAAGTACAGCTGGTAAAAGCTTTGTATTTTTTTTATTAAGCAATCATTTTGTTATTTCACTGTTAACGTTATGGGTACTTCTATTATCCTTATGAATTCAGAACAAATAAGTCTTTGTCAGATCGTGTCGTTTACCCTTGTAAGTTCACTTAAATATCTTCTTATATAAACATGAAATATCATTTGTCGATAAGAGTAACACGGCACATGTCGTTACATTGCGACGATTGCATATATGAAAATTTCGTATAAATAAAATATTCCAGTAAATAATATTCTGTAAGGGTCTGTTTCACAATCGAGAAGTAAGTTCTAAGTAGCTTACTTCGCAGATCATTTGACAGTTTTATCATGAAATATATGTCAATGAACTCCCAAGTAAGCTACTTCGAACTTACTTGTCGATTGTGAAACAGGCCCTTAAAATACTAAGGCTCAATAAAAAAAATATGGTGCCATAATTAGGACGTATTAGTACATGCGAACAAGAAGTTTTTAACTAGAAGCAAATTGACGCCACAAATACCACTTAGACAGAAATTAACATTTTGAATGATTATACAAAAAGTTCTCTTGAATGAATGGCCCTTCGGACGAAGCTGAAGGTCTGATGGTTTAAGTATAATTGAAGTAACTAATAATTCGAAGTGTAATTTGCAAGTAATGTTTTTGTAACATACAACCACACAAAACAGGTAACCTATTAATTTTCCGTGGACGAATATTAATACTGCGGTAATTTTTTTTCTGAGACTTTAAGAGTACCTATATAAGTCCAGCGGTCATTTTAGTTCATTGAAAAAATGTTGGCTAACGACGTTTTAGACCATACCTATTTTCAATTCGCATATAAACTTAACAAATATCTGATCCGCAAAATATGAGGGTAGATACCCAAGCATAATTAATACATAATAAAAAAAACCGGGTATAGGATAAGCTCTATGGATAAAATTCATACAAGTTCGATGTTATAACAATTCAATTCACCAAGTAATTGTACGATACAATTCTACAGTTGAAGTATATGCAGTTTTTTAATTAAATTGAAACCTGAATGAATCTTTTGTGATAAAGTATATAGAGCAAATAAAACGGTATTAGACGAACTTGCACAATACTAAGTATTACACAAGAATGTGTCAATAGTGACGTAATGTGCGAAACTTAACTAAATATTGTGTGTTTTCTTATCTCGCATAATAGCTCGAGTTCTATTTCTACTGTGCCTTATATAGTTGTTTGGATGTGCTATAATCCGATGTAATTTAAAAGTATAACAATGTATAAACAGAAGCTACAGATAGTATGCTCGTTGATTTTTATGTTGAAAATTATATGTGTATTTTTTAGCAAGAAACAAGTTAAGACATACATACATAAATCACGCCTATATCCCTGAAGGGGTAGGCAGAAGTGAACTAGCAAGTTAAGAAGACCAACTTAAGTTTGTGCTTTTGCTTCAAACCACATAGCCCAAGAGTTTGTTCATAGGTATATGTTAGTTGATTATGTAAGTTGGTTGCTAATACTTTAGTTAGTATACCTGTCACTCTTACTCCTTCAGAAAATAGCAAAGTGTGAGACCGAAGCAAAGTGTGGGTGATGTTGTGTTGAGTGTTGGTGATGATGACGTTATACATTTTTATTTAATTTACAATTATTATAATATCGACTTACCTTAATTCCATTAAGTACTTCGTTCATAAGTTTGACTCTTTCGTCTTTATACTTCATTTGTTTTATTTGTAATGTCTTCACTCTATTGGCAATAAGTCCATTCACAGGTATAAGGATAATCATCACGGCCAACCCTGCTAGCACCGAGGGCCCAAGTATACCCCAAAGGAAGTATAGAGCGAGTGCGATTTGGAGTGGTGCAGACCATATCATGTTCAAATACGCCGTCAGTTCCAAAAACCTGAGGAGGAAAGATTAAAAATGTACTACGAGACATGTTTCAGCACTTTCTTGGCGCCATACAAGAAAAACATCAATGTGATTTAAAAAATGCATATATCTACAATGGTTTTGTTTAGGGAATGCCAAAACCGCAATTTCAGTATTTGCAAGATTATAGAAATCTAATCTTGCGAGATCTTGGTATTTTCTAGATCTTATTTTTTATTATTCAGAATTACAAGCTAATAATCAGCAATAATAGGCTACCATTTATACTTATCAATCAATAACTCAGGGCACGGATTTTTGAAAACAAGCTCGCTAAGAATCATAGTCTCAGTCGTGGCATCAGATAAGGGCCGAAGATGGAATCGAGCTTCACCTGGAACCCTCAACTACAGAGAGGCCGGCTATCTTAATTCTGTTTTCTTTAAACTCACACTTGTCAACTAGCCCAAAGTATGTAGCTTAAGCGTTAGTGTTTCGATTATTAGATGACGCCATGAGGGTTGTTCATGCTTCGCAGGTAATTAGATATTAATACTTTTATGTTATCGCCTGGAGTCGATAGAGGTTCCAAGATTTGCCTTTTATAATATTTGTGGTAATTTTTGAATTGAGGCTTTTATTTTGGATATACCATGAGACTTTTTGGTCACTGCAAAAATTTTTGTAATTCTTTCAGACCATCAAACTGAACAAATTTCACTATGGGAGCAACTAAAAATTAACGAAAAAAATAACATAATTTTTTCGTGAATTTGGAGTTGCTCTCTTAGTGAAATTTGTTCAGTTTGATGATGGTCAGAACAATTCCAAAAATTTTGCATTGACCAAAAAGTCTCCTGGTATGTAGTACACAATAACCATAGACTTGGAAATGGTCACATCGGTGATTGATAAAGTTAATATTGCACAATGATTTAGAAAATCATTATATAGCATGAATGACAAAAGATTTTGACTATGAATCATAATCAAAATATTTTGTATTATTAAGAATAAGAATATTCAAGAATATTCTATACGTAAACATTACTTGATGACAAGTTATTTTAACAAAATCCTGTTAAGGGTAGGTACAAAGTTACTGCAAGTCATGTAGCGCATGTGTCATTGATAACTGCGGTAATCGAGATGTACTCACGTGCTTTTCGCGCGTATTAATATATTATAAGCTATAATAATATATAGAAAATGATATAACTAATATATTTCCTGTATTTTTATCTAGGTGAGACATGCAGTTTCTTACATTTAAATAAGTAGGTATATAAGATATATACTCAATAGCTTAGATATACTTATTAAAATATCGTTTCTATTGTAAATAACAAGAACTTTAATGCTGCAAATAAAATCAAAAATTATGTCTGTATATTAATGTTGCGTCATCCGCTGTTCGACAGTCTATCGAAATTATTATTTTTATATCTGATGCGTAAGAGAGATAACGATAACGGAACACCTACTAAGATGAGGAAGGCCTTGGATAACTCTGATAATATCAAAGAACGAAGCAATACGGACGATATCTATAACTTTCATACAAGTAAGTATGTCATGTATGTTGGTAGGTGATACATTATCTATTTGGGGGTGATAATAATATATTGTATAAACTATACTTGTATTGACTGAGCGATCCAATGGAAATAGGTCTTCGACCGGTAGCATAATTGTTTTGTAAAAAAAAAGTTTAAAAAATAAGATTAATTTAAAGTCTGTAATTAGTTCAGAGTTTATTGGAAACCCAGCGGTCATACAGGCTTATAATAAAAAATATATCACATCACACATACAACAATTGGAGGAAATTCAACATAAGTTTATAAAACATGTTAATTACCGTTTACATCATAATATGTCTGACTACGCCGAGTCTTGTGGACATCATAATATTGTGTCGCTTGAGGATCGACGACGAGTACTGGATGTAATGTTTCTGCATAAGGTCTGTCAGGGAGAAATTGATTGTACTGAGCTTAGTGACTTATTTTTACAGCTGAGAACACATACCTACCGTACAAGGCATACATCATTATTCCACGTTTCCCGCACACGAAGTAATTATTATAAAAACTCGGTCATATGCAGAACACTACAAACTTATAACAAGTACTTCGATTCAATTGATATCTTCAATAGCAGTAAGAATAAATTTAAGACAGATGTTTATAAGGTGATGAAAAGTAGAACTGAATTATAGCTTTAAATATACATGAAGGAAAAATAATTTATATATGTACACACGCAAAAACTCACACACACTCATACACCACATTTACACCACACACACACACACACACATCTACTAACCCTCTTAAGTTTTGTTAATATGAAGTACATCCATAATTAGATTTAAGACTTAGAATCAAAATAAATTATTTGTATTTAAAGATCTGTAGATTTTGTTAAATAAAAATACTAGAATGCTTATGCTATAGTCAAGTACGAATCGGCATAAGTATATTTATTGTGCTTCTTTGGCGCTAGCAATTATTATTTATTTTATTACGCTAAAGTACCGTCAACGGCACAGACTATCCAAAACTGTCAAATTTCTTCAATCGATTGTCGACTTTAACTTGGTAATAATAGAGCACAAAATCGATTGAGCAATTTTTCCATTTTGTGGTAGTCTGACGAGCTCTTGACTGTACTATCAAATAATAATTATTTCAGAGCGACGCTTCATGGAATTGAGTGTGATTAAATAGAGGAACAATCTACTACTGTGGTTCTATTGTGTTTACACATCGCAGGATTTATAGAACAGCGTGCCTATAATTATAAATCAATAAATTACAGTAGTTTCGTAACTTTAAGCTATGAGAAACTGTAGTATTTTGTATACAGTATGGAATTACCGAGAAGTAAAAGAACGACTTACTTGACGCCTAAAGTAAGCTTAGCGATTGTGTTATGGAAACTATAGTATATGAAATATTAAACATATAAGCTATATAAGTAACCATGAATCGTGAATACATTTCTGTGTTCATCACAAACATTTGCCCTTACCAGGTTTCGAACCCGGGACGTCTGGGCCAGCGATCTGAGCATTCAATTAAACTGGCCGTCAAAAAGCTTCTTAAGGGACTAACTGCCGCACTCAGAGACGTCAAATAACGTTAATGAGTACTTAACGTCAAAAAATGACAATTCAAACTAGTCGCTATTCTTGCCGGGTCTATGGTCTAGATTTGAAAGAAATTTTTTGACATTAAATACTCATATAAATTAATTGACGTCTCTGAGTGCGGCAGTTAAACTTTGATTATAAGGAATAGGACACTATCAAAACGTTTTTTTAGCTACCAGTCAAACTCACGTCAAAATATCCAATCGATTGTCAACTTTAACTTGTTTAGCGTAAAAGCACAATATCAATTGTAAAAAAATTACATATTTATTATTTACTGTTGCCTGTATTGTAACACAATCCATTCTGCATAACGTTTTGTAAATTTCTCTGCCAGATATTCGTATCGGCACGGCATGAATAGATTCTATATCCTGTAGGTATAACAAGTTGGACATCGTTCCGAGATTGTTTTTTTATTACACTTTTTTTACAGTTACCATAGTCGGCCATCAACCTTGACCTTTACGCAATATGAATCATGTAACAGATTACTTAAATCTTTGAATACTATGAAGTTTCTTATGCAGTTGGAGAGCAAGAAAATAGGTTTCTAATATATGGGACGCTAAAATTATCTTTCTATTCACTGATAACTGCATGATAGTTTGAGACATCTATCGTTTAAATAAATTATTAATATTTATCAGCCCCAGGCCAACATTATTTCTGCGTATGATACGATTGCACATATTTTATGCACGCTCCGTATAATATTATTATGATTATAATAATAATATATTATTTTTGTTAATTATATAGATGTCCATAAATATGTACTAATTTTTATCTGACTGTTACTTGCATTTATTCTCGTAACTCTATTTATATTAAGAGAGACATCAAGATTGTTTACATTTCGTCTCTTGCTATAATGGATGGAGTATAGAGAAACTGGGAACAGGGCAGAAAGATCATGATGATATTATCGAGAAGAAGGAATACAATACCTCAAAATTTGCTAGTAAAATCTCATAATAGGTAATCTTAACTATTGCGCAACCTTGCGTATGATTTGTGACCGCTAACAGTGACTATGTGAATATTGTACTGTATATACGCTGCGACTCGATCATAGCAGAATACGGGACAATTAAAGTCGACTTACTAATTGACCGGTACACTATCCGGGGACATACTATTACGAATTTAAATGAATGAAATTGTGTACATTTAGTAACGATAGATGACATTTGCATTTTGAGGAGAATGTTTAGGTAAATATGGCTAAATTATATATGAACTTTGAATAGAATGTTTGGGTAAGCTGGTATTTCGAGAGGAGCGGGTGGGAAGAGCCCAGGCACACATAGTGATGTACAAGACTTGAGTCCTCATAGCATTCTCAAATATAACTCGTTGTCAGTATACAGGGATTGACCATTTTTCAGCGCCATAGTCTCATCATTATTTTTACACTTAGGTTTAAAAGAAAAGTTTGTATATTGAAGGCTCGCGTTCATTTTAAAACTCAAGTTCTTTTATATACTTAAGTCATTACTCATAAATATGTCCATATATGTTTATAAAATATATGAAATTATACACTGATTTCATCAGATAAGAATTGAATAAAATCAGATAAGACTGTCGGTTTTACGGTTTTTATGTGATAGTACGTAGCTTATAAGAGTGACGATTTCGACATTAAATTTGATTCGTTCGAAATATTACATATCTGATAAGTAAGTTTGAGTTTAGTCAATGACACATGCATGATCTTGATGTAAAATTGCGAGTACAAAGTCAAAGAAATCTTTATTTGTTTAGATAACTGTCACCTGTATATCACTGTAAATATTATATTATATATTATATTATATATATATTACTAATTTCGTGGAAATTCTAAATTTTCAGGATCTCTATATGTATTTTTATGAAATTTTCTGACCTACAAAGAACTTTTTCTAACCACAATGGTTAGAAAAAGTCTTGATGCGGGAATCCCGCATCGGGACTTTCTGACCTATTTTTCTTATTATTAATAATAAGACTATGATTGGATCATAGTCAAAATCTTTTGTCATTCATGCTATAGTATGATGATTTTCTAAATCATCGTGCAATATTAAAATAAACAATCACCAATGTGGCCATTGCAAGTCCGTGGATATTGTACTGTATCCAAAATAAAAGCCTTAAATCAATAATTACCACAAATTATAAAATGCAAATCGTGAGACCTCTATCGATTCCACGCGATAACATAAAAGTATTCGCATTGCATTAACTGCGAAGTATTAACAACCCTTAATGCGTCATCTTATATTCAAAACACTCAAGCTGCATATTTTGGGTTTCTTGCAAATAAAAACAAAGGAGAACTCACCTTTGTGCATCCACCGACATCAAATTGACAATTTCACCAACAGTGGACTCTTTTCTCGCCGCATTGGACATCCGTAGCGATTTTCTGTATATGGCGCTGGTAAGAGCAGTCCTTATTCTCATACCCACTAGGTACATTCTGGTGAAGTAGTGTGCGAGCAGCATTGTCTGAATCGTAGCACAGGCCATAAGGCCGACTGCGTACAAGTATCCTTTCCACACAGCTTCTTTTCCTTCCACGAAACCTATGAGAAGTCTGGAGAAAATAAAGTTAGTTTCATATGAGAAATATTATATTGTTATTATAATATAAATTTATTCGCATAAAAATAATAAACATTATCATGACATACTTTTACTTATGACAACGATAGTTACGCATACTATTTGATTGGCATGACAGCTTAGGCATATATTTTTAAAATCATTAATATTTTAAGCATAATAATACCATATTATGCATAATATTTTAAGGTGTATTCATATAATTATATAGACATATAATACAGATAATCATGTCGTAAAATGCGGCCTAATTTTCACTCCAAATATTTTTTTTATAAATGATTATTACAACTTTCATAAGTGTCAAAATGTGTGTTGAAAACTGTATTATCTGATCTGCCGTCATCACACGACAATACAAAGTTTGCGTTTCTAATGCATATTAAAATCTCACAGCTCACCAGTCCTCAAAACAGACACTATTTGAGTAAGATAACGATATTTATGAAACTGCAATCGATAAATGTTATCTTTTAATTGATAGAGACCACGACAGACAGATAAATGTGACATAACGTGGATTACAACACTATTGACTCTCATTATTGATGTATAATTAATTGTAAAATTTAAACGATAAGATAGGAATACATAATCTTTAAGAATTACACAATAATTACCATAACAGGAGCGGTACTTACCAAGTGTGGTGACGGCAGTGTAGAATACAATTGTCAACACCCCAACATTCTCTCCCGTGGGTGTCGTACAAGGCGACTAAGGATAAATCAGTGACGAGGAATGGGCAGCAGCGTTCCTCTTATACCACCTAGCAATGTACTGCGACTTTTATGCCCGATTAATGGCAATGGGCTCGCCACCTACCTATTGGACCTAGCATAATTGGCGAAACATGGGTGCTAGTTCACCTCTGCCTACCCCTTCGGGGATATAGGCGTGATTTATGTATGTATGTAAGAATTATACGATAAGTACTGAGCGGTACTTACTTGAGTAACTGCGGCGAGACAAACATCAAAATATCGTTAACTAGTTTGAGAATAGAGCCAAAGACGAATTGACCCCCAAACGCCAAGCAGAGTGCAGGCAGTATCGATGCGGGTTTTCTCTCTTTCTCTGGCCTTAGGTTGACGCTAGCTGAATTTTTGCTGTACGATGCTTTTGCGCTGCTGGAATTAAATCTTTTTGTTATATCTTCATCATCAACCCATCATTCATAGAGAGATAATGCCATATACATAATTACGATGACCTTCATACCTAATATAGACGTAGTTAAGAAAAAAGTAACCACAACATTTAGTTAGACACCAAATTATCTATGGTGAATCACTCTTATTTATTAAAAAATAAACATACTCAAGAAGAGCTTTAAATGTAATCAAAACCCAACGCCAACGTCTCTAAAATAATATGAAAAGCCATTATTATTATGTAATAGCAAAATTATTTGTTTGATTTGGATCCTTTCTGCTTAGCCTCTTAAATATTGACTCACAGTGCGGGCCCTTATGCCTTATGCATTAACAAGTTTACGGTGACATTAACATTCAGACAAAAACTCTTAGCATTAGAACCATGGATTTATCGTGGTGCGGCTGCCGGCTCCATAGTCCTTGATTATAGAAACCAGGATTAAGCTAAGCCCATTTACTCTTTTATAACTAAAGCCTCATATTAACTCTCACTACTGGGAATAAAAAAAAGTGGTCTCATAATTTTGTGTAATTCAGAGAAGCATCGGCATAAATGTGTTACATTGTTGTTGATAACCTAAACACAATTATTAATAATGGACACTAATAAGTAGCTGTTTTGCGGACCCAGATAGATCAGTCGCAAATGAAACGTATTTGACGTTTCATTGTTTAGGCACAATGAACCTATTTGGCAAACTTTATTTATTGGGGCACAAAATTCTGAATACTGAACTACAGAATTACTGAAAAAACTCAAAAATATAAACAACTTTATAAACAGATTTTTAGAGAAATAGACAATTACAGTGATATAATTATTATCACAGCATGTAGTTAAAAATTATATTTATTAAACTGTGTTAAGTTATTAATACTGTAGAAAATAAAATTTAAATTAAGTTAAAATTCATGTTCTGTACTCACTTCTCGCGTTTCTTTAGAGATTTCTGCCAGAATTTGTCAAATTTGGGCACCACTTCCTGGGAGGAGTCGGGGGGGTTGAGCGCCCACAGGTCCCCCTCAACTAGGCTGCGGCGGAAGCCCGTCAAGGCGAGGGGGTCGAACCAGCTGAACGTGAGCCGGCTTGGGAACCCTGCCCCACTTTCTGGACATTGGTTCTAGAGAGAAGCGTTTATTTAAAAATATTTACCCTCGATCTAAATAATAATAATAAATAAATATCGCACCTTTAATAATAAACCGAAATAAGTAAAAAAAATATTATGACTTTTCATCATAAAACGCATTAAAACCGTGAAATGAATACGATCAGTCTTACAACAAAAATCTTTATATCGTATTTCTCCTTTTTTTAGTTTTCAAAAACGTAGACCGGGTCATAGGTACTCCCAAAACTTTGAACGCGTTTTCCCAACAATCTTGAATTTTGCATTATTTCAGTTTATTATTAAAGGTGCGATATGTTTACACTCATACCTATCGTCTAGCTGAAAGTAAGTAGCCTAGGCACTTGTGTTATAGATACTAAATGACGGAATTTTTTTACTATAATGATAATAATTATGTATAAAAATGTTGAAAATATACTACATAAACATACACAACCATGACTCGGGAACAAAATATATTTGTGCTGTAGATATAGCTGTTAGGTCGAATGGTCAGAGGAGTGTACTACCGACAAAGAGATTCATAACAAACATTTGTTCTTCATCATTATCTATGTGGTAGATATATTTTCAAAACTAACAAGCACATAAGCCACCTACTTTGGACGGTGTGTTAGTAGATAAATGCGTAAGAAATATTCATTAATACTATTTAGAACGCGTCCAAAAACGTATTGATTGCTTCCAGAATTCCAAACATAAATCTATGTTTAGTGGGCTTAAAATTGGTCATATTTCCGAAGGTCACTTCAAGTAATTTAAACTACTTGGGTTAACCGTACTGGTTCATAAAGTATGTATGATCTTTGGATACGATTCATCATAACTTTGCTGCGTTATATAGGTAATACTAAGGGCAAGTTTCACAATCGACAAGTAAGTTGTATGTAGCTTACTTCGCAGATCATTTGACAGTTATAATATGAAATATATGTCAATTGAACTGCAAAGTGCGCTACTTCGAACTTACATGTCGATTGTAAAACGGGCCCTAAAGTCCACATAATAAAAGTATTCTGGAAGATACTCACATTACAAATTCTGTAATTTATATGAAATTATATCAGAGTAAAATTAATATTAAAATTCTATAACTTGTCACAGCCACTATGTCTGTGTTCCGTATTTGCCGTTTCAGCATACAAAACTTAGCATCGAGATACCTTGAATCTTTATAAACACAATAATATAATAGCTGGACGACTCAGTACACAATATCATAATCATAGTAAGTTCATGGAAAACACCAATTGCCTTGCAGTTCATAGAAGACCGAGGCTTTATGGTTTTACAGCAGCATATAAGACAATTGTTTATGCAACTTTGTCATTTCATTTTGCTGCTTCTTAGGGAAACTTGTAATATTGTGGCATTTGATCTGCATGCAACTTGAAACACCCTAGCTCAACTATATATTTTCTTACGGCTTACAATAGAAAGTGTCACCGTGGTGTTGAGTAAATTCATGGTAGCGGACATTTTTTAAAACCGCCGTCTTTCACTTTTATTCAAGCGCGACCGGTGATGTAACAATGCAGCCTTGACAGGAAATAAAGGTTGAATTACCTTTTCGTATTTGAACGGCGTATCTTTAGGCGGCAAATCGGCGAAGCAATTGAGCACGAACATGATCACTATCAAGGGATAGTAGACCATGTAGCTGACGAAGTTGTAGCGGACATTCTCATCCTCCGCTTTGTCGTTGTGCATAAGAATTTCCGATCTGAGCTGGGGTAGTCCCGCCAGAATCAAGAGTAACCAAAAGAAGAACAGCACTCCTGACGCTCTCATGCCATATTTTCTGTTGTAGTATAGCAAAGACGTTGAGATGATCTGTGAAAAGAAATAAAACATAATTTTTTTGTACAAACTTACCAAGTGACTCAACTAAAAATAAAGATGTTGTGTTTGGGCATGGGTAATTCCAATTATCTTAGTAATAACAGTCAATACCATTTTTCCCCTTGAAAATTTCTTCAAGTGAGAAACTTTTGTACTCGACTACTCGCATAAATAACATAGAAGTATATTCTTGTTTTACTACACATTTTAGTAGGAACGTTATTACTGCGGTAATTATTATGCCCACCTATTATATTAATTTGTATAAAATTGAAGACGAACAATGAGGTAATTGTAGTCTACATATTCAATGTCATATTGTGATCTAAATATAGGTATGAGAGTTACTCAACATTCTTAAAAGCCACCTAGGACACTATAAATAAATATGTAAGTAATAAATCCAAATTAAATAAAGTCAAAACCCCAAAAAAAAAACACAAAATAGAGTTCCAATAATATCTCATTGACCATTACAAGGAGTTTTCACACCACCAAGTAAGAAAATAGATGCTTCTTAACAGACTCGAACGAGACTGTCTGTCTGATCAAAGTTCAAAATGTTGATTAGGAAGGATGGTCGGCCGCCGTGAACTTTTCGTAAGAAACCAAATCATTTCCATAGTATCTACTTACTCTCATAACAAGAGCGTATTCATTTTCTTAGTACCACGGGCCTGGGTCAAGTAAGCCGTAATACAATTTGTAAACAAGTACCAAAATAAAATACGCGTTCTGATTTTTAGTTAGATCTCAAATTCCTGAATAGTATAAACCTATTTTTTCAAGCCCGATTTAAAATAAGCAGCTAGGCATAATGTATTTTTATCTATTACGATCCGGCAAATGTTGTTTTGCCCGTATCACCTAGGGATATAAAAAAAATAGCCTACGACCTATTTACAAACCTACAAAAAAAAATGTAAGGATCGTCGCAAGTAAAAGTAAGAAGTGATAATTATCATTATTCGACCACCGTGTGGTGTGATGTGACTAACTCTCAAAACATTCATTAGGTCAACTGATCCCGCGGGATGAGTTCGAGCGGTTTAAAATGTATCATTTGAATTAACGCCCGCCGCGTGGTGACGGCAGAGTAGAATACAGTTGTCACCACCCCAAATCTCTCCCGTGGGTGTCGTACAAGGCGCCTAAGGATAAATCACTGATGAGGAATGGGCAGCAGCGTTCCTCTTATACCACCTAGCAATAGTACTGCGACTTTTGTGCCCGATAAATGGCAATAGGCTCGCCACCATGGGATCTAACATAATTGGCAAAACGTGGGTGCTAATTCACCTCTGCCTACCCCTTCGGGTATATAGGCGTGATTTATGTATGTATGTATTTGAATTAAACTTTTGTAATATTAGATTTTGCCTGTTGTCAATTCCGTATTACCTTAGTAAATATAAATACTTCAACGGATTGCTGAACTATAATTTCTATAACTTATGTGGAAATAAAATATAATCTTATTAGATACGTAAGAATTTAGATATAAATGTTACTATGCTTGAATAAGTAATTTACTTATTTAATCCAAGTTGAAGGTCAATTTATCATCAAAAATATCCGTTCAGAGTACCGTAATGAGTTAAAACTTACTTTTTTGTTGAGAACGATGATGTAATGTAATATTGTTGCTAACCTCGGACAGTCATTTTCTACGATGGTCAACATTATGAAGGTCATTTATGGGTATAAGACGTGTCATCAAAAATAATAATGTTTATAAATACACTAAGTAATTACTTTATTGTCATAGCTTTTTATTTGACTTATCGTTAGGGTATCATTCTACAAGTACTCTACATAAACCATATTATAATTAAAATAATAAAATAACATTAGTTTGTAAATTATATCCCGTATTTATAAACGATTAGACAACGATAGTTACGCTAGGAGTTTTAATTACTGCACTTGCGAAGTTTCCATAACAATAAGTTTGTTCTAGTCAGCTCTAGAATCATATAGTAGCTGTAAATGTTTGACAGTCCACTAAATATGTTTTGAACGCAGAGTGTTCTGGTAGTCAAAAAGCGTCTTCCTGCGCTTGATTGACCCGACCAATCGTCGAGAATATAAACCCGCATTATAGGATCGTATAAGATAGATAGCAATGAATGTGCCTACTTTACACATTGATTGACTATCTCAACCACACACTAGGTTTACAAGTCATATCCAATTTCTATATGACGTTTTCAACCTTAAAATGTATCATTAGGAACTTTTAAGTTTCTATGTTTGAGAATTTTCTATTTAAATTATCGTACGCAACTACGCGAAAATTATAACTAGCTACGCATAAGAATGGGAAGCTTCTTCTATTCGGCTACATAATTTTCCATATTTTACCGGTTTCTATAATAAAATCTCTATTAGATTATTCCTAAGTTAGAAATAGGATTCCTTGACAGTTTCATAGACGTCTGGCGACTGTAGCTGTTTTTAATTTACTTTGTCATAGGTAAACACTTCCTACCTATTTAACAACGAAAAGATTACGTTCAATGAAGCGGAAATCGCTGCGTGAAACCCCTAAAGACCTAGCACGGGGACGTGGACAAATCTCTCTCCACAACTTGAGAGAGACTTGTCCACGTGTTTTGTCTCGGGATTTAGTGGGAGTTGAATGAGAGGAAAAGATTTTCTGTCCCCCGAAAGAGAAGTGTCCACGTCCCGTGCTACGGGGGCTGTAATCGAGCCCGTCAAACAGTGGTTCTCGTTAAATGGACATAGTTAAGCAAAAAGCAGCCACTCTATAAGGCTAATTTATTTGTGATAAATCACTCTTATTTATTTACCAGAGACGGCAGAGCAGAATACAAATGTCGACACCCCTCTCTTCCGTGGATCGATCGCATCTACATATATACATAGGTTATGAGATGTTCGTCAGGCGTTTAAATGAGCAACTAACAATTTTCCCAATTTTTTTATTTGTGACTGTTAGTTAACTGATAATGAGATGCATTTACAATACCGATCGAGAATTTTATATGAAATCTTCAAGCGTAATTTTTTGTCCGTCCTTTGGTCGAATCACAACAGCAACCAAACTAAACTTATTGGGTGTTTCATTGACTAACTCTCACGTCCTTGATGATTAAAATTGTTGTCAATTACTACCTCTCCCAGTTTTCTGTCAACAATAAGTACTGCTTCTCCAAAACAAATATCACAATTATCACCACACTATAGTATCCGTAATAATAAGACAACCATGATATGATTTAAAGTCATAGGTACTCAAGTACTGACCCATAATTATGTAAATAGCACTTTAAGTATGGGTGGCATTGAACTTAGAACTTTATCTCAGGCACCTATTGCATTCTTTATTAATTGGACAACACTTTAAGAGTCGGTAAAAAATAAACGTCTGCTCGTTGTGTTTATACTTCATTGATCTTTTTTCAGGTACGTCTTACAATTTTGCTTAATTTCCAATTTTGATTTGGACGGAGCTAAACAGTATTCGAACAAAAACTTCGTCAGTATCAATAGCATAATTTTAATTTAATACGTACAGTTGGTGGTTCAGAAGTACATGTCTACCAATTAATTATTAATTTCAATTTGCATCCCTCTAATATCACATAGGTGCTCATAAAAATTAGATGTTAAAAACATCATCAAAACATAATGGGTTTTAAGAAAAGTATTATCTGTCGGCCCTTCCCAAATGACTATTGTGATGTGGCAGACATTTAATTTTGACTTAATTAAATATGGTTATAGTGAAATCCTAATCCTCCTCCTAGTAGGTTACGTAAGCAAACCGGTCTTAACTTTTGTTATAGAGACTCCACCCAAAATTGCCAAGTAACGCGGCGGGCATGTATAGTCCGGTGATGAGCTTAGTATGTTTTTAAGCAAAGATATTATGTTCGTAAAAATATGTAGGTCTCTATCTAACCCTAACTGAGAATAGTGTTGTTAGTAGGGAATGCAATCTCGGTCACGTGAGATTTGGTGTTTTTTAGCGTGATTGATCTCGGACGAAAAAAGGGCGAGATCTCGCGAGTTTAACGATATTGCACTTGAGCATAGAAACGCCTTGTTCGAAGCGCGGAATGACATGGACGGAGTTGCGATCTGTCGGTTTCGAACGGTGCGCGCGAGGCGGCTGGCGGCCTGAGGTAGCGGTCACGGGACGAGGTGTCTCTCAGAATCAAAAATTATCACAGACAAATACGTTTATAAAAGCCTATTGAAAAATTCGTGAAAATAAGTGTTTTTCTGATAATATTTATAATTTTTTTTCTGATATTATTCAAATATTGTGATTATTTGCAAAAAAAACACAAAACTTCCAATCTCGCGAGATCTCGCAATTGGCGAGATGTCGCAGTTTTGTTTGTTGCCTTATCGAATTTCTCGTTTATATTTATTTGCAACATAAAAACGGCCTCCAAATAGTGACAAATATTGTGGTAAATTGTAGTTAGATCGGTTATTATGACGGTAAGAATCTCAGTATGCCGTGTGGTGAGGACAGAGCAGAATACAGTTGTCAACACCCTAAACCTCTCCCGCGGGTGTCGTACATACAAGCCTAGTAAGGGTTAAAAGTAAAACAGTGATGATGAGGACGGGGCAGCAGCGTTCCTCTTCAACCACCTAGCAATTTACTGCGAGTTTTGTGCCAGATAAATGGCAATATTACATGGGACCTAACAAAATTGGCGAAACGTGGGTGGTTCGGGGATATAGGCGTGATTAATGTATATATGTAAAAACTTATCCTACATCTGCAACATAAAAATAAAACTGCTAAGTATCTACATAAAACATTTCGAACGTCTATAACGACAAAAATAATATTTTTACACACCATAACTTATAATCTGATGTGTTTGGGTTAATAATTTTTTTTTTTATTTATTGAGAAAACTAACAGCGTTACATGTTAATAAAACAAGTTTACATGATACATGTAAGGCCAATTAAAGGTTTCCCTGAAACTACTTAAATAATAGGTACTTAACATTAAAACAACACAGAAGATACAAAACCCTATAACTCGTTAATTGCTATAAGTAATGTATTTCTATCCTATATTAATTATTTCAATGAAATAATTATTTCGTCTCGAAACGGTACGGAAATGTACACTTATCAAAGTCTATTTTCGGCAATCAAAACAGTATCAAAAATTCTATCTGTAGGTACATACTTCAAAGGTAAGTATTATTAAACAATTTAAGAATTAACCTTCTAATGTGAAGTGCAAAGGTTAGAAGAATTTCGGCAAGTTAATTAGTGTCTTGGGTGGCCGAGCGGTCAGGCATCTGCCCGGATAGCAGCGGACGCGGGTTCGATTCCCGCCTCAAGATCATAATTTTTCGAAATTCTTTTTCTAACCACCAAAATCTTTGTACTAATTTTTCTAACATTTATATAATGTTAAAATTAAAATCGAATAGTTTAAATGTTTTATCAATTTTTTTGTACCTTTTCCAATTTTTTAATATGAGGGTTATATTGCGGAGACCACACAGGACTAGCATATTCCATATGACTACGAACGTAAGCAAAGTATACTTTTTTTAACGTATCAATATTTCTAAACGGTTTACACGTTCTTATTACGAAACCTAAGTTTTTAAATGCTTTATCGGTTACTTTGTCAACATGGTCTGATAATAGCATTTTGCTATCAAAAGTGACCAAGATCTCTAAGAATAATACACTAGACATCAAGTCCGCGCAGGTAATATAGAGCCTACGTAAAAAATATCACAATTTTATGAGGAATGGGCCGTAGACCAATGAAATGGAATCTTAATTATGGTCATTGACCTCGCGGTACAGGCGACCGACGCACACGACTATCATCCCTCCCGTCAACGCTGCGATGCCGCCCGTCCAAATCACTGGCTCTGCCCGCCGACCGTTACGACAAAGGTAACAAAAAAATCTTTTTGGAATCACGATAAAGACGATGCCGTTACGTCACTATCAAAAAAGTATAGTCCATGTTTTACTTACGGTATAATCTGACTTTATAGAAAAGTTGTCAAATAATTATTTTTATTCCAAATAAATTCGCTGTTTACGTAATACCTAAATGATAGAAAAAATATTACAAAGAAATATAAGCCTGAAAAAGTTAGAAAATGGTCCACACCATCTCCAGTGGCATGGGCAGCTGCCCGGATTGCGGAAGACGCGGGTTCGATTCCCGCATCAAGAATATAGTTTACGAACTTTTTCTGACCTATTTTTTTTGGTAAGTTGTCAAATTTTGTACTAACAGAAAGAAGAGATACTAAAGAAATTCGACATTTATTCTAATTTTTCAAAGTGTTTGGTTAAATATTCTGATGAAAGTGTATATACCTTAGTTTGATTTTCAAGCATAAAACATAAAAAACATGATTTAAATAAACTAGCAAAGCAAATATCATTTTAGTTAAACTTTGAATATGCATATGGCTTATAATTAATATCACATGTTTAGAAATGAAAAGTTATTCAGTCCTGCCAAGAATAACATAATTTCAAAAAAATTTATCTCTACACTGAGATACAAATTAAGGTTGAAAACAAACAGACTTAAAATTTAAATACAGTGTTTTGTTCCTCAGGATTTAGGTTTCATATGTATAAATAAGTATAATAAAAAAATGTATACTTACAAAGGTGAATATTTTTATGAGGGGGCTGTAATAATCCACACTGGGCACAATGATGTCTTTCTGTGATGAATTGTGAACCGTGACACCTAAATCGACGAGCTTCACAACTATCAACAAGCAGTTGATTACTAGTTTGCTTATATTCAGGATATTCCATGGTATATTCTTCTCTTTGCTGTTTAGTATGTAATAGACATCCAGCAGGCATGCCACCACAAGGTAAATACATGGTATCCACACAAGCACTGTTTTATGGACACATGTTGTTAATTCTGGGTTGTCTGTGTACCATGTTAAGTTGCTGTCCTAAAAGGGAAGAAAGTTATTTTAAAATTGATTTTATTTAAGTTTTATATAGTGACAATATACAGACAAGCTTAGTAAATACTTTTTGATTTTATATTACTATCCTAGCAGTAATGGCACTACTACTACAGTAGTAATGGAACTAGACTAAGAACTTTATTTGGCTAAGCCCTTTCAATCATTATGATATTGCTTTTTTTTAAGTATTACTAACACATTTCAAACACAAATTATTTAAAAAAAATACCTTTTGTTTGTATTAAGAAAATTTAAGGAAGTGTTACATTTTATTAAATAAAGGTGAAATAATAAATTTGTTACAGTCAAAGCCATTCAATATTTTTTTTAAACAAAATAGTGTACTATGTAACAGTATCTAAGTACTTAAGTCAAAATGTTTATGGGAATTTTATTCAACTTTAATTACAAAATGTATTTCTAATTGTAATTTTTAGCATTTAATGTCCTGTACCAATTTTCCAATTATTACTAGAATAATGTGAAGGTAGATGTGAAGTATTTCAAGTATTTGTTTCAGAATTTTCTTCCCACGTACCTACCTACTTTTATACCCTCGGTAAAAGAAAATGGAATATATTGTGTAATACAAATAGCTTACCCAAAATTTTGATCCACAGAAATCATCAAGCGACGAATTATATGACATTGTTTATCGTAATTCGTGACAGAAGCACGAAGAACGACCAATTTTAGTTATTTGCCGTATGTAATTACAAAGATTTTTTTCCTAGTCTACAATACGTGTTGTACTAAAAGTGATTCAACTATTTATAAAAATTTTAAGTAACAGTAAATTTTGATTAAGTACATAACTAATTTCTTATAAAATATTCGACACAATCAAGAAACACATTACATCCGCTATCTATTTTCGCAACACACTTTTATAGTATGTGAGACAGACTCACAGACTTATGACACAACCAACAACCAACAATCAGCCAGCAGCACAGCACACACACACACACGAAAACCAAAGAGAATACAATACTACGTAAGAAGAGACGGGACTCCATAGAGCAAAATTAATCCAACCAAATGTCAAAATGCAAGTACCTAAACGTAAACTATTCGATTTTTAATTTTGGTGGTTAGAAAAAGAATTTCGAAAAATTATGGTCCCGCCTCAAGACCATAATTTTTCGAAATTCTTTTTCTAACCACCAAAATCTTTCTACCTAAACGTAGCCAACCTAAAAAAATTAAGCAAAGAGTTCTACCAACCTAAGGAGAAAAATAGAGATGTGCCACCTGCTTTTCAAAATTTTATCGATATCGACGAACGGATCGACCTGCGCTTTATTCAAAACAATAATTTTAAAATTTCTACTGACACATACCTCGTTTTTTAACTTTTAAGTTCTGAACCAAACAAGTAGATGTGAGAAATAAATTATCAAGGCTAACCATAATCTATGGGCAGAACTTTTGTTAAAAAACGGAGTATGTGTTCACTTTGATGTTTAAAATAAAAAAAACTGTATGTTGTACTGCTTCTAATCTGTTTGTATTTTATTAATTTTCATATGACTTTCTTCTTTCAAGGAGTTAACTGCATGTTACAACTTTTAGAATTTGGCTTAGGTCATCGCTTACTTACAACTGAAATTAAATAGATATAAATGATTAAAGAACTATATTTAATACCAATAATGAATAAATATTATATTTAAGATTTTAACTGACTATGCAACACCTTACTCTTTTTTCATATCTCAATTTTTTTGATTCATCTCTAACTTTAGAAACCTAAAAATGCACGAAACACCTGTAATGAAACAAATTATTTATTTATTTAAATCAAATTTTATTAAGTTTAGCTTAAATGCCGTAGAATGAATAAGTTATTTTGTATTATTACAAAGACTTTATCCTAGTTTACAACTTCATCGATAATGATTTTTACCATGTGATCATAACATCACTATTTTTGCACAGGTTATTGTTTTGAATGAAATTATTAATATTACATCCAATTCTATTATAAAAAATACATAAGAATGTAAAATTGTTAATGAACTACTCATCGAAGCTGATCCAGAAGAAATTGGGCCATAAAAAACCGTTGTGTTGTTTTTTGTACAGATTTCAAACCACAAATTTCACACTTTTTATATTTCATGCTGAAGATGATTTACCAATATTTATGTATATGTAACACGCTTTTAGAAGCCGCTTAAGAATTTGCAACTACATTTAACTGCCGATCAACACAAACTTTTATGATTTAATTGTTTTTTATTTACACTATACGACTAAACAACCGTTGCGCTGACAGATGAATGACATTTCTCCAAAGAACGAGAAAGGTTGAGGAATAGAGTGAGACAGATATAGCCGCCATTAAAATTCACTTCTGTTTCATTTAACGTTTTTTTTGTATGAAGTTGATATAATATACTACGTATACTGACTATTAGAACTATGTGAGTGAAATGAATGACTACCTACAATACCACCAATTTAACTTCGCAAGTGGCGAAAATTGGAACTACAATTTACACTTAAGTTTAGACATTTCTGTGACACTCTTTGTTGGCCACTAGCGACCAACTAGCGACCTCAGAAATTGCCATAAATGTCAGAACGTAGATTTTCTTAAATTCTCCCATTTTCAGAAAAAGCACAGGGATGTAGTTCCCACATCCATGTCATAAATAGGGGTGTCAACATTAACGCATCTAGGAAGTGTTTGGCGCGAATTGAATGGACAAAGATTTCATGATGATTGAAATGTTAGTTTTCTCTTTGTGATAGTGTGAATTATTACAAATTTTAATTTATTAAATGCGCATCCTTATCGCGATATCACGGAAAAACTTTGAGTGTAAATCCCGCTAATGAATGACGCTTCTCTTCAGTCGGCTATTTTATCTGTGAATTATTTGACGTTTGTGTGCGTTTGTGATTAGTGTATTATATACTCTTTGATTGTGATTGTGACCGATGACCGACCATAGCCAACCATAGCATAGCGCAAGTGTTGATGGCGGAAGATTTTTGCATTTAGGTTTTCGGCTGTTTTCTAATAATACGTTACGTACTTAGTTTGTCTGATCTGTATTAAACGTTAATTAATGGTAATATATATTTGGTTATTTACATTTGTTGTCATTTTTTCATTATTTTTATCACCACTTCAGTGACGTTTACTGTTCTAGGTTATTTGATGAGCATCGTTCAGAATGGCTGAATATTTAGCGGCTATATTTGGTACTGAAAAAGATAAGTAAGTGTTCATATAATGTTAAATTAGTTTCTTAATATTGTGGGTCATATTTGATAATTGAGAATATAAATGAAACACGCATATTTTGGCATAGAATCTTACCTTGTTCTGCTTTGATATGCCTAGGTTAGTAATTCTTGATATCTAACTTTTCAGAGTAAACTGTTCGTTTTACTTCAAAATTGGAGCTTGTCGACATGGCGACCGTTGTTCGCGTATTCACAATAAGCCTACCTTTTCGCAAACTGTTCTGTTACAGAACTTGTATGTGAATCCTCAGAACTCTGCCAAATCTGCTGATGGCAGTCATTGTAAGTATTGTTGCTCTTACAAAAAGAAAGATATACTATGCAATTATTTGTTACATTTGTTACTTAATAGTATTCTTTATATTAATTAATTAATGTTAGAAAAAAATAGTTTTAAGCTTGACAGCAAGCCAGAGAATGTTATAGAATTGTATTAAGAGAGATGTTCGGTTAGTGAGGTAACTTCATTATCCTATCATCTCTTTTTGACTGTAAATTTTTATGTTATCCATCATTCAAGTTTTATAAACCTTAACAATATTCTTGCTCTTTGTGTTGCTATATTGAAATATGAAGGGCTTTGCGTTTGCTGCCTAAGCTTTTGAATAAATACTACTAACTATTTATTTGTATTTAATACTTAGAATGATCTATAATTTTATCAAATGTCAGTGCTAACATCTAATTTTCACTACACAGTGGTTGTGGCAAATGTATCTGATGAGGAAATGCAAGAGCATTATGATAATTTCTTTGAAGATGTCTTTGTTGAATGTGAAGACAAGTATGGGGAAATAGAAGAAATGAATGTATGTGATAATCTTGGTGACCATTTGGTTGGAAATGTCTATATAAAGGTTTGTATTAACATTAGTATTAACAAATAAAAGTTTAATAGACTAGCTTTGTCTAGTAATTTCTATGTTGAATAGTTTCCAAAACTTTATAGCATAATACATAAGTGTAATTTACAATAACATCAACACACACCCACACCACAACACATTTCGATGTACACCTTTCATTGAGTTAAATCCTTGTTAACAGACAAACATGTTTTTTTTATGGATAGAACAGCATCTGAGTTTTTTTGGTGAAGGTGAAAACCTTAAATGGTTCTCAATCTTTGCAATCAATCACACCCGGAGTGACAGGCCTGTGGGTCTGGTCCTTGGTCCAGATGGGCCATGTTGTGGAACAAACATGCAGAATAGCTATTTAGCCATGAGTAATTAACAAAAACACAAGTGAAACAAATGTGCACATAAGTTCAGTAAATTTTTTATTTACTTTTAGTTCCGCCGTGAAGAAGATGCTGAGAAGGCAGTAAATGATTTAAATAACCGATGGTTTGGAGGGAGACCGGTGTATGCTGAACTTTCGCCTGTAACAGATTTTCGTGAAGCTTGTTGCCGTCAGTATGAGATGGGAGAGTGTACACGCAGTGGATTTTGTAACTTTATGCACTTGAAGCCTATTTCCAGAGAGCTGAGGAGGTATTGTGTACTTGATATATTTTTTATTATGTCGCAATTTGTGTATTTAATCTATCTGTCAGGTCACCAGACGTGTTATGAAAAAAAGAATTGGTTGACATTAAGGAATTTCATCCTTACCTTGTTACCTTTGCACAGCTAAATACCTACCCACTAATCCGCACCGGGCGAGTGTGGTGGGTTACGGCCCATCCCACTGAATTTCCTCTCTGCCACACCATGGACCTGGCTCCTGCACAGTGAATCCATGGAATGCTAAGAGTTTTCGTTCTTTGAAAAACAATGACTAACAATGACCAGAGCAAATGGCATTGCAAACGTTTGCCCATATTTGCAATGACATTTGTTCTCGAGTCATTGTTGTTTTTAAAGTATATTTTGATATTATATTTATATAGCCGTGTGGTGACGGCAGAGCAGAACACAATTGTCACCACCCCAAATCTCTCCTGTGGGTGTCGCACAAGGCGACTAAGGATAAATCAATGATGAGGAATGGGCAGCAGCGTTCCTCTAATACCACCTAGCAATAGCAATATACTGTGACTTTTGTGCCCGATATATGGCAAAGGCTCGCCACCTATTACATGGGACCTAACATTATTGGCGAAACGTGGGTGCTAGTTCACCTCTGCCTACCCCTTCGGGTATATAGGCGTAATTTATGTATGTATGTATATTTATATAGTATATTTAGAGAGTTATTTGAACCCGGTACCTCTTGGCTAATACCCAGGTCATTGATTGGCAAGTTGTGGGATTTGTATATGGTGTATAAATTTACAATGTACATGTAATGTCATCATTTGCAATGATGGGTTTCTCTAGCCAACTTGCGTGCCGCTTTGCTAGCGAGGCAACTTTAGTATTGAATGTGTTGAGGTCAGCACTTCATTGGGACCAATAGGCATACTGTGCACCTTGGGCACACGGGGTTTTGATGATTAATAAGTGTAATCATACTAGGTATGATAAACAAATTTTGAATTTGATTCAACCAAATCTGTGTGTTACGTGTGGTGACGGCAGAGCAGAATACAATTGTCACCATCCCCATCTCTCCCGTGGGCGTCGTACAAGGCGACAAAAGGTAAAGACAGCAATAAGTAATGGGCAGCAGCATTCATCTTGTACCACTGAGCTATATACTGCTATTTTTGTGCCCGATAGATGGCAATAGGCTCGCCACATAATTACATGGGACCTAGCTTAATTGGCGAAAAGTGGGTGTTAAATCACCTCTGCCCACCCCCTCGGGGATATAGGCGTGATTTATGTATGTATGTGTGTAAAAAGTTAATTTGTTTGTTTGTTTGCCTATTCCAGATATTTATATGCTCGTCGCAAGGGTGGCCGCAAATCGCGCAGCCGGTCCCGCGAACGCCGCCGCCGCTCGCGCTCCCGCGAGCGTCGCCGCGAGCCGCCCCGCAACTCGCGCTCCGGTCGCTACTGACCTACACGTTCCGCACTCACCGTGGCCGACCGAGGGCGCTCTTGACAGTTCTAGCGGTGTCCTGGTGAAATAAGTTTTCGAAAGTGTCGCCTTAAACCACTGACCTCTATGACGTGAGTAGATAAATCGAACAGAGTAAAAGCTTCCCAAGAACTTCGGCGCACTAACCCTGACATTATGCAACTGGCTGTGTCGTAAACCGGTTTTTTCCTGTCTCTTCCGACAGAAGCCCGTGTTAACGCACACATGCCCCGCGTGCTTAGTAGTGCAACCGATTCGCACCGTTGTATGAAGGGTATTCTCTGTTCCTTTTATTTACTCATGTGCCTCTAAGTACGCCGGATTGCAGGTTGTCATCCAAAAAATGATGCCATTTGATTATCGGCATCTTGGCGCTGATGGCACTGGTGTACGGCCACGGAACTAATATCAGAGATGAGACAATTCAGTACATTACATTTGTTATCGATTTAGTACCTTGTCCCTCGAGGGGGAGCTTCAAATCGGCACAAGAAACATTTGACATTTTAGTAGACGTATTCAGTTCAGAGTATTTGTATAATAGAGGCCAGTGCTTTTAACATGATATGTATTTCCATCGCCCAGAAGCAGCCAGTCATAATAAAAAACGATCGTCATTTGAAATTGTGCCGATCTACAGTTAAAAGTAAGCTTACTAAAGTTTAGGTACCTGGCATTTTTTGTTATATTACGTTCAATAACAAGTTGCTAGCCAACTAAGCAGTAGTACGTCTATCTTCAACTGTTGATAGAATATTGGGACCCGCAGTATAAGTTAAGCAGTGCATTTTTCGTGTAGACCTTTTAATGGATAACCACGAAGACCCGTTGTTTGAAATGTCTGTCTGTTCGGAATTGAAGAGCTATAATCATAAAGGATTCTATTCAACATAAAAATCGCACTGTGATTTAAAACAGTCTTTGACACTGTAGCTTATTTCATTCAGATGTGTTCTCTTGTTTTCTTAACTTATGTTATTATTAAAAATCAATATTTTCTAACTAACGGTATGCGTGAATCTATTCATTTTATATAATAGTGTGGAAAATTTATATAAATATGTTTACATTTTGACCAACACTTAGCTCTTTTTATACTACCAGTAATTCAAATGCTGCTATGAAATAAATATCTAAAAAAAGGTTGCTATATTAATGATGAATATATTAATGACTTGATAAATGTTTACAGTATAGGAATTGTATAAATATTGGCGTTCTCATATAAGTGTGATGCAAAATTTTTATATTATTATTTACGATGGTTTGTTTGAATAAAACTGAATTGTAATATCTGATCAAGTTCTGAAGGGTCCGAAACCGAAACAGCTTAGTTGTTACTAATAATGCTACTTAGGCAAAGGCAAGAGTGTTGATTTGACATCTTGCGATGAACTGTAGACCTAGCACGTGATGTGGACAAAACATATCACCACCTAACTCGATTGCTAAAGCAAAAGCTATAGTTTATGACGTCATGCTGTAATTTTGGACCAAATGTACCTAAACTATCAGCGATAGCTTTGAACGAATGATCGCCGAATGATTTTGTGTGCATTTTGGAAGAAAATCCGTACCGCACAGACATTCAAGATGGTTGCTAGCTAAATTGATAGCCGTAAGCAATGCATTGCTTTAAAGCGACCATCAGCAATCGAGGTAGGCGGTAGGCCCCCAGACCACCACTTGGCAGTTTTTTCTTTAGGGCTTTAGTGGGCGTTAGAGTGAGGGAAAATATTTTCTTTCCCCTAGGTGATTTTCTCCACATCCCGTGTTATGAGGTCTGATGTCGTTGTCCAGCGGGCCTAGCACGGGGACGTGGACAAGTCTCTCTCCACCACTTGACAGTGTTTTGTCTAGGGATTTAGTGCGAGTTAGAGCGAGAGGAAAATATTTTCTGTCCCCCGAAAGAGATGTGTCCACGTCCCGTGCTACGGGGGCTGGTATTCTATTAAATTTTTGACGCCATCTTGAATGAGTGACAGTAGGGTACGGTTTGCAGAATATGCACTATTGAACGTGTTGACTTCTGATGAAACCTCATCGACAGTTGCAGGCTATGGAAGATACGTGTCAATAGATAATCGATAGCCAGATTTATCTATAATTTATTCTAGTTATACATTCACTCATGAGTATGTATGCATGCCACTAAACTTTGCCAGCGGCAAATGAAATGAAACGACCACAGTTCTGTCATCAGTGTTTAATAAAGCGGAAAAATCACGGTGATTTTAATACTAGTTTAGTAATATTCTTGTTGCATTTACGCATGGACATGTTTTAACAATCAGATGTAATAAACTGTACGGTATTGCAGCAAGATGTGACAAATTTATTGTATTTAAGAAAGTAAAAATGTGTAAGTTCAATAATTATAAGATTAATTTCTAAATAAATATATTTTTATTGATCCTTTCAATTCACAGCCATCTAGTATTTAATTTAATTATGAATAATTTCGTTTAGTAACTAGTTACATATAAGAAGATTCGATAAAACTGACCGATATAAATGGAAGAGGAAATATTGCGCCGATTCCAAATAACCTGGAAACACGATAGATGTTTCATAATATTCATTAAAAAATTTCTTAATAAAATAAATTTACATATAAACATACAAACAACCATAACTGGAGAAGAAATGTCTGCGTTCATCACAAACATTTGCCCCTATCAGGAATCGAACCCAGTGACACTTTGGCCCACAGCTAGCGATCTGACCGTTCGACCAAAATGACCGTCAGTAGTTTGTCAGTAATTTTTCCTCATTACTCTCGGTAAATTAGTTTTTCATTTTGGCAGCTTCTATAGTTTCTTCGTATACACCTTCCCAAAACTGCACATTTTCGTTGTCTTGGATTTGGACACATTCGCATTCTTTATCTATAACATAACAATTTCGTTCAGTTTCATTGAATGGCTTCCATTCTGCACTATCACTCGATGTAGTCGGATTTCTGAAATAACAAAATGTATCCAATTTATAACGTGCAATAAATTATCAATATAAATATTACAGTGTTGCAGAGAGATATTTACCCTTGACTAGCGAAGTTGGTCCATAACCTTACGAACTGATTTAGAATTGTTCTAGAATCGTCGGACAATGACTGAGGAAATGGATGTGGCAGACATGTCACGTTGAATAGGTAATGCAATTCATCGGCATGGCAAACGCCCTTTACTGAATTCATTTTGTACAGATTTTTGTAATAGTTTCTGTCAGACTCTGCAGCAAATTCGTACAAAAATGTGGGTGCCCCATTATTTGTCGCGTGGTATCGAGCAAATCGAATGATATTGTGAACAAAAAGCATGTCAGACATGAGATCTGACACTTCTTGTACCATTTCCATGGTGATTTCTTTTCCTTCAAAATAGTGTTTCCTTATTTTTTCGTCGACTTCTTCGATTTTTTCATTGGGCCATTTCATTTTTAGTTCTCTTGGCACGACTAGACCTTCAGTGGAAAGCAGTCCTGCCATATGCTCCAAATTTCGTGATATCTCAATTCCTTCACACGACGTGTATCCCAATATAAGAGGAACATCAGCAATATTTCCTTTCCGGACTAAATCTAGTGGAGATTCGCATATAAATTTGTCTACGTTCAATTCCGAATTTTCTATAACTGGGCCGAACATTATGCCATCTGTAAGGTCCGTGACTTTGGTTTGCAAAGGTGGTAATTTAATTTTAACTAAAGATTTCGAGGGGACACTTTTCAAAAATTCTAATAATTCATCTACATTTTCAGTATCTTTGCCGAGCAACTTTCCAAGTTGAAAAGCTCTTTCGAGGGCATATAAATTATAGCTCCAGTCGTTGAGGCACACTCCGCTCTGGCAAATAGCCTTGTTAAATAGGCCTCGACTCATTTTGGATATCAAATGGTATGACGTGCATGCAGACCCAGCACTGCAACCGAACATCGTAATGTTTTCTGGATCACCTCCGAAGGATGCGATGTTTCTTTTAACCCACTGCAGTGCTGCCACTTGGTCCTTTAAGCCGGCATTTCCTGGTACTTCATCGTTGTTCAAACAAAGAAACCCGAGGACCTCTAGTCTGTAGTTAAATGTGACTAATATGACATCGTGAGCCATAAAGAATTCTGGCCCGTGAAAGTCCGAGTTGCCAGATCCAGTATAGAAGGAGCCTCCGTGTATCCACACCATTACTGGTAGTGGATGGGAGGGTGTTAGATCTTTGGAGTACACGTTGAGGTAGAGGCAGTCCTCGCTGCCCTCTTCGATGCGGTCGAGGCGCTCATTGTACTGGGGACACACAGGCCCATGCTCTGAAGCGTCGCGCTCTCCATCCCACTGTTCAGGAGGTTCAGGGGCCTGATGAAATATAAAAATCCTCAGGTTAATGATATCTAGGTGCTTACAAATTGTATTATATAAGGTAGGTATTACTACATAGTAACGAACTACAGCAGTCGTTACCTATATATAATTGTCACGCACCTACCTACATTTCTTATAAATATACCAAGTAAATTACCTAATACCTACCCACCTAAAACCTAAATTTGTGAGTAAAAATTAGTGCATTTATTTGAATAATAGTGACATTTCACCACAAATTTGTCAACAGGAGAGGCAAATTGTGATTCGTTTGTAGCAATTTTATTACAAACGTGGCGGCGGGCCTAATTATGTATACTCCAGCCATTATAACGAGATAAACAGCATAAACAATGTTGACGAGTCTTATTATAAAATACAATAATAAAAATTTGAAATACCTATTTCGCAAAGTCGCGAATCATTTTAATTTTCTAAAATGGATGATGATATTAAAATACATCTTTCTTATTTTTAAATGCATTTCGTCCATAACTTATAAAAAACTGTTGACGTTTTTTAGTGCATCATCATCTGCATACATTAACTGCATCAAAAAACCGAGCCTAATTGTTTTTGCTTATTGAGCTTAATTGTTATTAATCGTTAAATATCAGGCTGATGGATAAATATTAGTAAAAATTTTAGGTAGTAATATAACTCATGGTTAAATATCAGACTGATTATCAGAAATCAGAATGAATTTTTAAAAATTGGTCGAGTTAACTGCTATGCATCAAAAAACCCGCCATAGCTCGTTATAATGGCTACAGATTAGATACTAATACGGCGGTTGCGACGCGCGCTGTTGCGAATAAAACTCCAATGGTACCTATGCTGATTCGCTTTGGTGTAGTAGTAAGAAGATTGATTTGGTTACCCTTATTCTCATTGAAACAATTCGTTATTCTTAATTATAACCTATTTTAAGAATGACTCTACATAAAATTGTTGCTGATTATTGTATGTAGGTACACATTTAAGAAATTGGAAGGAAAAATCGACATTCATCACGCATTATGCAGAGTTTTGTTTTGACTTAGCATAATGCTAAGGCTCTTGGGTTATCACATGTTGATTTATGCGTACATAGCGTAGGTACATTTACGGAGCGTAAGTAGGTAATTACTTGTACCAATTAGGTACCTACCTACATAATTATATTATGTAGCAGGCACTTAGCTGAATCTGAATAAGAAGAAATAAGATAGATGAAGAAGTGAATAGGACGTCAGCTGGCTGGCTACGTAACTCTCTCGCTAACAATTTTCGATTGAATTAAATGAAATTGGTGTTTTTGCATACGTAATATAGGGTACCTCACGCCTTTATCCCCAGGGGTAGGCAGAGACCACTTCCTTCCACTTGCTACGATCCTGTATTTACTATTTTTCAATGTCTGTTGCTACAGGGTGCGAGTGTGTGAGAGACTGTCAAATCGTAAATACAAAAATTTCATTAATTTCCATCGAAAATTCTCAGCAACAGAATTACGTACCTAAATCAGCCTGCTAGTCATCAAAAACATGTAATAACAGCATGTTAGTTCAAATATATCAAAATATTGTGAACCCTAACGGCCAGAGCACCATCAAATATTAATTAACGGGTGTCGACGCGTCGCGAGTTTGTTACAAATTATACCTTACGAAAAATGTTATTTATGACTGTAGGAATTAAGTAACTGTGGGGTCCCCCTAACAAAATGAATAAAATGTAGGCACTACTTATCATGCTTACTATGTACAAGAGTTGTTCAGCTTCTTCGAGAAATCAGATCAATGGTAGGTGTTTTTCGAATTGAAACAGAAATGAAGAGATTTGTAGGAGAACCAATGCCGCCAACAGAGCTCGACGAATTGCAAAACTTGGTGAACAAGGTGTTTCTATGTGGATTGACGGGCGTTGGGACGTTTCGGCTTTCAAGAGGCGACCAGGTACCGGGACGTCTCTCGTCGTCTCAGCGTTGGTATGCTTTCCTCAAGGTGAAACGATCGATGGAAGCCGCGAAGGATCAATCGATTTCGAGTTCCTTTGGGGGGGTCTTATGGCTAATAGTAAGCAATCTCAGCTGAAATAAAATATGAATTGTTTTGGTTTCGTAAAGGTAAAGGTCGTATTTGCACTTATTTACCTATGTATAAAAATCGACATTGATTTAACAACAGCGAACCCATTCAAAGAAGATTTCTAATAGTAAGCAAGTGAACTTAGATTCACGGCGGTAGTAATTCCAAATTGATATAAGTTGGGAATAATTGGAACCTTTCCGAAGTTCAATCAAGCATTAAAATAGTTACGCACCTTTCGACTCCCGACCGCTCATAACTTGTCAAAGTCAAGAATCTTGTGGTAGAGACAATGTCAGTTACAAACATCCACTCACCTTGAACCTTAAATCTCCAATCGGGGGCTTAGCGTAGGGTATTCCTTTGAATGAGAAGTACTGTCCGTTTTCACACTCTGAAACCACACCTTTCAGTAACCCCTGGGCGACTCTCACACAGGGCATAACGTCAGATCTGGAATTGAGAGAATGATATTGATCAATTGATACTCCGAACGCAAATGTAAAGTTCAATGTATGATATTTAATATATTGGCGAAAAGCCATTTGTGAACGTCTTATGTCCTATGTATACCGGTCACGTGACTGGCTAATTATGTAAGTTTTGGCATTGCTACAGATATATGTATATCTGATACTTAGATTCTCGTCTGCTTCCGTCTTTTTGTCGTTTTGGCAAACGAATTTAACGTAATGATCATAACATTTTGTGGTTGATCTTGCAGATTATACATAGGTGTATTTGTCTAGTTAATTTTCAAGCTTATCTTATTAGCCGCAAAATGTAAAATTCATTGATAAAACTACATATTACGAAAAAATAATAATTTGTGGAAAGTGTCTGCTGTTCTTTAATAATAATAATATGTCACATTCGTTTTGGTTTGATGATTTAGCTGTGAGTACCTACTAGTGATGTAGTAATGTATTAATAACTGTTATGCTTGAACTGGACCAGTTGTGTCGAACGCTTGTCTCATATTGGCGGCCATAGAGTGAATGGACTTATAATAGATAAGAGAACGGACGCATTATCATAGAAGCAAATTCAGCGAGATATGTCTACCTTGTATAGTTAACGCAAGTCGTTTGCCAAGTTTACATAAGTCTGCTTTGCTATAATACAAGGAGGTAGCAGTAGCAATATTAAATTTCGTAATACCCAAGTGTTGTCAAACAATGCTGAAAGTTGGCTCGCTATGAGTTGGTGACAACTTTATCAACGCGTAGGTGTAGCGTAACTAGAATATTAATGTAATTCAATGGCAGATCAGTCGGTTTCGAACGGGCTAAGAAATTGGTGTTTTAAGATAACTTAAGACATAAGTCGATAATAGACATCTATTTAAACATCTACTTTAATATAGTTTGAATAGCTCGAATGTGAGGAAAAGAGTTAAAACACTGAGTAACAAATCTATACTTATACCGTGTTTATTAATAGGGCCGAGTCTTCAACATTATTTTTTTTTATCAATTCGCCGTGTGTTGTCATGTCGGCAGAGCAGAATACAAATGTACATACATACATACATAAATCACGCCTATATCCCTGAAGGGGTAGGCAGAGGTGAACTAGCCCCCCCCATTTCGCCAATTATGTTAGGTCCCATGTAATAGGTGGCGAGCCTATTGCCATATATCGGGCACAAAAGTGTCGCAGAACATTGCTAGGTGGTATAAGAGGAACGCTGCTGCCCATTCCTCATCGCTGATTTATCCTTAGTCGCCTTGTACGACACCCACGGGAGAGACTCGGGGTGGTGACAATTGTATTCTACTCTGCCGTCACCACACGGCCATACAAATGTCACTAATCGAAATCTCTCCCGCGGGTGTCGTATAAGGCGAGTAAGGATTGAAACAGTGAAGTAGAATGTGAAGCCTGCTAATTCTTTCTGTACCCTAGGTAGGTAAGGTTTTAAGAAAGTTCTTGTACTACTGTCATTGGTTTTTATTACATTTTCAGGAATCAAAATAAACATACAATCATCTTATCATTTTCCTTCCATGTTCCCAATTTATCTGTTATAATCTGGTTGGCGTACTATGCCTATATTCCCTCTTTTATTTATTTGATTTGAAAGACAACATTCTAGTTTAATTTCAAGGTCTTGGCTTAGGTTTTACAGCCGGCCGCTTGCTTGACACCAACAACCCTCTTTATTTGGGTATTCTATTTAACGTTGTATGTTTTTGTCATATGTTTTAACCCTATTTATTTGTATTTTCTATTTAACTCTGTATGTTTTTGTTATATGTTTTTATAATCGCCGCGCTCACGTGGTGTCCTTAACAAATTTAGTAAGTACTTAAATGTTCAATTTGTCGAATCGATCGCTAGAGTAAAGCAAATTGGAAACTGTAATATTAAATTCAATATTATTATTCTATAACTTTGCACAATGGGGTGCATTGAATTGATAGCAACGAACGAACAAGGTGGAAATGTCGGAATACTTCAATGAAATGTTTGCGTTGAATTGTGCATTCAAATCAGGGATTCTGTCCGACAAACTTTCTATTGATTTCTGAATACTCTACATTGCCTATTGCTCTGGTTTGGTAATAGGCAAAGTATTACAAAATGAATTCATTTTATGTCACACCTGACGATAAAGTGGACTTTTCCGCCCGTGTATGTAATGTTAATAGGTACTGTTTCAACAGATCATGTTCCGACCCTGTTTCTGGTTCTAGGTTTCTGGGGTCGGCGTAGTATGTTTCCTTTTCCTTTCATATCGACTAGACATTATCAAGCCATTTACTCCTTTAAGTCATATAATACATCACACCGAGGTGTGATGAATTAATGAAAAGAAAAATGATAGAACAGTCCTTGTCAATAGACCGATGAACGGAGCGAAGAATTTTCTAATCTATATTGTGCTCAAGGTTTTAGTTTAGGTTACCTATATGCCGAACACGGCGAACACCAACCCTCTACGAGTAAGTAAACGATAGCAATTATGAAGCAAAGCTACGAGAACCACTTAGTAGTTCTACATATTTGGAAATGCTGATTAGTAGGTGTCCAAAAGCGTGTCAAAGACGAAGCGAAGCAACTGCATAACTCAGACTAAAATATGAAAATTTACGAGATAGTAAACTAACAACATTGATTATTTCGAAGATGTGCTAATTAATACCATATTAGCGTGTTATACTGTTATGTAACTGCTTTGTTTACCGTTTGCTGGTAATTTTTGATGCAGCCTGACGAATCACTGATTATTATTTACAGCCGCTCGCTTTCACAGATGAAGAAGAACAACCCGTAGTATTAATGTCCTCTATGGAACAACCAAAGAGAATACAATACTACGGAACAACGTCGATATTTTACTTCACTTTGACAGTGACAGTTAGAATGTTGCCAACGCACATAATAAATGTGTAGATAGAGTGCGCGCCAGAAAAGTTTGCGCGCGAGGGGTGGCGCTGGTCGCTAACATTGACACTTCTAAACAAAAAATAGCAGACGAAGTTTTAGTTCCAATTTTGACCACGCGCAAACTTAACTGGCGGGCAATATATATAGTGCAAAATGAAATTATTAAACAAATTTTTGTAGTTGATGAAATTGTCTCTGTAAACATATTTCTGTACTCTTTTCAAACTTGATCATTGCTCATCAGATTTAAACTGCTTGGTAAAATTACCTACTTCGTGATTAACTAAATAATAGAAAGTGAAATGTGTGTTACAATGTATTTTTGAAATTTACACGACTATTAATGTTTTCTTTACTGCATACTGATTGAAGAACTTAAGTTTTTAAGGATAGTGAGGAAGAGTAAGACCGAAAAAGGGGTGGATCGCGTGAGAAATCTATGAATGTAAATAGAGCGAATGATACAACGACAGAAATGACATGAGGTAAAGTACTGTACCGGCAAAATAATGTTGAATGGTTTATTTTAATATTGTCTAAAATTATAATGTTCTCTTATATTTGCACGAGCACTACACATTTGAAATAAAACAACTTTTACGGATTAGACTCACTCGCGTATATTTAAAAAACGTCGGGATAAATAATAATGCCAAACATCTAAATATACGCGAGTCTAATCCGTAAAAGTTGTTTTATTATAAGTTGTCAAAAATTGTATATTTTTTGCACAAAAATAATAAACTACGAAATACCTACACGACTCATGCACCGCATTATCTAAGTCTACTTCCGATTTACGCAAACGATCACCCATTGTGTTTGTTCAAACACTTAAAATATCAATATTAGCTACGAATCGTGTAATTGTAGTCCAAAGTATTTCGTGTTCCAAAGTATTTAAGATTTTTGATTAGGATCTTTTAATTAGGCTATGTTATAGCAGTAATTGCCATTTAAAAATATGGAGATGGCAATAAAAATGTCCTATAAATCTAATTTCGAGTTTAGGTTTCCAGGTGTAAGAAAATGTTCTTGTTGATTAAATTATAATCCGCTATAATCAGGTACCTACCTACCTATGCAGTTAATTTAATTAAGCCTAGTTTGTGGAACGTTTGTGAATTTTAGACATCTTCAGGGTGAATTGACGAATATTATTTAAGTATTAAATATCTATAGAATTGTCAGAGGTTTTAATTTCGTGCGTTAACTAGTTCAAAGAAGTTTCATTTTATGAAATATTTTATCAAAGGCAATCAAAAGTTTCGCTAGTGGTTTTAAGCTTTTTCTTTTTGGGACATAAATCGCTTGGGTGGTGTGCCAAACAAGTTAGTTGTTTAACTGTAGCTGTAGTTAATTGTCCTTTTAAGCATTTTGAAACGGCGTTCTTTTTATTTGGTGCCAAAAACTTTTTAATGTGAATTATAAATTAGGACATGACTTTTCATTTATAAACGCCGTTATGTAAATGTTCGTTTATTTGCAGTACTTTTTTGTGTTCATATCATTTGCCAGTTGTGCTATGGTCAGAAATGTATCAATCCATTATAATGGAATCCAGTTCCAGTAGATTTGTCAAATAAATTACAAAATTATTCAGAAAACGGATGCGCTCTGATTTCATTATACCGGTAGTCATTCTCGAACCGCTCTAGATTTTTTGTATACCGCTCCCCATTAAGCAAATTTCGCCAACTTTTTCTAATAGTTAATTATAACATAACAATTATAACGAGTTCCTACATTGACTAAATAAAGAAAAGAATACGTACAGGTAACAAAAATTATATACAGTGCATTTGGCTAGAATGACGATTTGTGCGGTCAAAATCTAGTAATAACACAGTACACGTGTCGTGACATTCGTGACTAAATACAACATAAAATAGATACGTAACGACTTGTGAAGGAGAACTAACAAACGCTTAATAAATTTTTAAAACACATCGTGAAAATGATAATACTATTGCTTAGTATGACTGTAGTAATTTATTTCCAATTTCATATTCATATACATACCACAGTATATATATAGCACATGTATATCACAGTAAATTTATGGACACCGCAATTTAATAATTAATATTTATACCATCGTTGTTGAAATAAACAAGAAAGAAATATAAAATTACTCCAGCGTTCCCAAAAAAAATATTTTATTCATCCCCCCATCTCGGAAAAAGCGTTTTTGCTCTTCGATATCTGAGTGCAAAAGCCATTTTTATCCTCTAGAGGATAAGTAAATTTGAATTTAGAACATCGCGTGCAAGTGCATTATGTTTGAGAATACAAAACATAATTTTTTTATTTGTTTTTTTTTGGTTAAATTATCCCTATATTTTAGGGAAGGCAAAGTGTCTAGCCCATACAGCCATGTCTTTAGTGTATATTTTATCTGTAGTTTTATGAAATAATGAGTGGATGAAATTATGAATGAAATGAATATTACGTTAAAATATGGGTGTCACACATTTTAACGCATCTAGGGAGTGCTTGGCGCGAATTGAATGGTAACAGTGTTCATGATGGTGCTTGATGAAGTGAGCAAAACCACTTATTACGTGGTTTTCACCACAACATCAAACACCATCACAAGACTTATTTTCAATGATTCTGCATAATTGCACATCAACACGGATGCTTGTGCATCAAAATAACACCACTTTCACTGCACAAAATCCACTCTGTAACAATTTTTGAATTAGCGAAAATAAATCTGACTGACACCACGAAACGCGCCAAACACTCCCTTTTTTATTTGTTTTCAATTCTCCCTGTTTTTTTAGGGAAGGCAAAGGGTCTAGCCCATACAGCCATGTCTTTAGTATATTTATTTCATATTAATATGAATAAATGAGTGAGTGAAATGAATGTATGAAATTAATTTTACATTAAAATATGGGTGTCACACTTTTATCGCATCTAGGAAGTGCTTGGCGCGAATTGAATGATACCAGAGTTCATGATGGCGACTGATGAGGTGGTGAAAACCACTTCAAAATTCTCAACATCAAACACATCACAAGAATTATTTTCAATGATTCTGCATAATTTTACACCATCCCTTGTGGATGCCTGTGCATCAAAACAACACCACTTTCACTGCACAGTCTGCACAAAATCCACTTTGAAAAACATCACTTAACCTATTGGACCTCTATGGTGTCGAATTTATTAAGCAACCTTTTTAATTTGTCAAAAATTCAGATTCGGAACCTTCTTGGTGTACTTTTTTTATTTTTTTTTGTTAAATTCTCCCTATATTTTAGGGAAGGCAAAGGGTCTAGCCCATACAGCCATGTCTTTAGTGTATATTTTATCTGTAGTTTTATGAAATAATGAGTGGATGAAATTATGAATGAAATGAATATTACGTTAAAATATGGGTGTCACACATTTTAACGCATCTAGGGAGTGCTTGACGGGAATTGAATGGTAACAGAGTTCATGATGGTGACTGATGAAGTGAGCAAAACCACTTTTTACGTGGTTTTCACCACAACATCAAACACCATCACAAGACGTATTTTCAATGATTCTGCATAATTGCACATCAACACGGATGCTTGTGCATCAAAATAACACCACTTTCACTGCACAAAATCCACTCTGTAACAATTTTTGAATTAGTGAAAATAAATCTGACTGACACCACGAAACGCGCCAAACACACCGTACTTTTTTTATTAATTTGCTTTGCACGTGCGCTTCTAGGTGGATGTTGTGGGTGTGTCTGGGTGGATGTTGTGTGTGTGTTGGGTGTGTGTGTTTGGTAGGATGGGTGTGGAAGTGTCAGGGTGTAAATATACTGAAATTGACTGAAACTTTTAATAATATGATAGTATTTTTTTGCATTTTGCCATTTCCTCGCTGAGGGGGATAAAAAGTTACGTGTTGCACTCGAGTGCAAAGATTTTTCACCTTGTGCTCGTTTGATTCCCTCGCTAACGCTCAGGATTCTAATTTTAGAATAATTCGCTAGCTCGGTCATCAAAATTGAGCACGCGGTTAAACAACTTTGCACTCACGTATAACAAATAACCAAAAGGTTAAGTTTTTCAAAGTATAGTAATCATTTAAAATTGACAATGGTATGTTATGATCTCAAGAGTTACCTACAAAAGAGACGCTTATCTTATTTTTTTATGAAATGGTATTTACATAACATTTCTCTTAAACTAGATGCGATATGCAAGCACTCTAATTTTAGAATATGTAAATAAACTAACGTATGTTACAAAATAAAATTATTTTGTATTCCGTTGAAATGTTACTGGTGTTATTACGTGCATTCCTTGGGATCTTCTGCAAAGCTTTGTCGGGAATAATTACGTAAAAAATCCTTACTTTGTTCTTTATGTACGTAGCGATTCCGTTCTGCTTATGAATATAAATGAAATTGTCTCTGTTTTTGTGTCGAGAGACGAGCCCGGAAATTTTACGTTTGTGCTTTTAAAGATATAAGGCTTAATCCACACTTACTATTGGTTTATCACCTTAAGTACTAGAAATTCTTATTACAAAGGAAAATTATAGAAATGAGTAAAAGAATTATGATAAAAAAAATCGTCAATATTCCGAAATTATATGGTGTTTTCTTAACGTACTTTATGGTGTTTGAGATAATTTAAATCTTTAATATACAAATATAGATAAAACAGTATACCTATTTATGCGATCTATGATTTAATACAATTATTACTTAATTCTGTGTCTTCTATGCTGGCCTGGGAGCGAACAAATAACGTAGAATAGGCCAGCCCCGACTCATCCCATGGGTGTCGTAAAAGTCGACTAAGGGAGATTGCCCGGTGTAGACCAATAAGCACCTTGGGGCACCCGAATGGTGGAGTGCAAACCACCAATAACAGCATACTCAAAGAGGGTTGGTGTTAGGCAGGCGGGCGGGTGTAAATCCTAAGCCGAAACTTTGAGCAGTATGGATTGGATTGTTGTCATTCCAACCACTCTCTCCGTTCATCGGTCTCTCGACATGGTCCGTTCCGTCTCTTTTCTATACATTCATTCATCACTAGCACCTTTACGGTATGATGGATGATATGAATCAAAAGGAAGTGGATGGCTTGATGACGTCTGACCGATATAAATGGAAGAGGAAACAAAGTGCGTCTTTCGCGTTCTTTGTCAATTCGACACAAATAATTCGTGAAGATATTTCTAAAAGACAAAGAAATATTTGTCACGAATTGACAAAGAATTGTCTAGTCCCGGACTCCAGGGTAAAATTGATTCCACAGCTAGTGCTAGGCATGCTGAACATTCGGTCCCTGGGGATGAAGTCTATCCTAAGTTCAAATATAACTTCAATCAGGTTATTGCTTTAATCCGTTTAAACAAAATTAGTAGAGCAAAGAGAACATATTGCTTTTTGCACCCACTTCGCTTTCATAAAACTTCGGCAGATGTTCTGATAACGTAATATAAAAGTTGAAAAGTAATATGCGAAATGAAAGAGTTATTCCCATGTGACAATTCCGTTAAAGAAAATGCCAAGTAAATATTTATGCTCCAATATTATAGAAACTTGGTAAGTGGTTAATACGGGAGCAGGTTAAGCCCCTCATTAAAATTCAGGTCAAATAGTTTCCGTTTGATATTTGAACTTTACCACCAAGGAATTAAAATCAGAAGTGGGTAAATTTACGGACTTCCTTTTAATTCTTTTAATATGAACGTTCGTTTTCAGGAAGGTTGACTCACGGTTGGCAATTAGAATTGAGTAAATAAGTAGAGCGAGGGTTCTTAGTAAATATTTATTTAGGCTTTCAAAATAATAATAATGGTCATATCTAGTTTGTCTTCTAGTTTCGCTTTGGTGTGGAGAATCTATGTTTGAACTAGTGATCTGGTAGGTAGAGCCAACAGCACATCACGTTGCCACAATCCATTGTATATATCGAAGGTGACAGGCATTTAATATCGACTTTTCAAAAGAAGAGTTACTATATTCTAGATAGCGATGGTTTTAGACAGTAGACAGACTTAAAGACCGACGTTTAAATTAGTTTGTAGATTCTTAGAACTAAATTAAATTAAAATCTAAGGGCCGATTTCATCGCAGAATTAAACGCTATCAGTTGAAGTTGAACTCGGTTTATGCTCTAAGCTGAGTTCCGCTACCAAGTTTGCATTAATCAAAACCAAGTTTTATTAAACTCAGTTTCTATGAGAGACGGTGAAATCGGCCCTTAAACGTTATTGTTTTTAGGAGCAGGGTAGAACAATTACCTTCTTATTTGGTGACAATTAAACCTCGAGTACAATTAAGTTTTGTTGAGTCAGTATGATAATTATTTCTTCCATTAGAAATTAGGTAGATAAGCATAATTGAAAACGTGAGACACACTTAAATCATTTACACTTTTTAAAATGGTTTCAGCTTTAATACATACTATATCCGAACTCCATCATGTTATGCGATTTTCTACCTAAGCCTAATCTAAAAGTCCCCATAAGACGCATTATATTATTTGCTATATAAATTAAATGAAAAATGCTCAGTATTGTGTTAAGGGAAAATTTATGGTAAATCATAAGGTATCAGTTGTTGCTTATTTAGGAAAATAAGAAATTTGTTTCGTTAAAAACTATTATTAACAAAACTATTAGTATATATTTGAATTAAGGGACCTGTAAAGTAGAGTTATTAGTAAAAAACAATTATACCTAGTTTAAAAATATATATTCTTTAACGTTTAATAAACTGAACTTCTATTATCAACTGTTTTTACTTTGCATACAACTAGCAGAATGATAAACAGCCATTAGGAGTCTTGCTGAACTCCGCCAAAGCTTTTGACACACTTTCCATTTCAATATTATTGCGCAAACTTGAAACTTTCGGCAAACGAGGCACACAGCTAAAACTTTTTACAAATTGTTGTGCCCAAAGCTAAGGTTTAGCAGTGTTATTTTGAACAGAAAAGTTGAAACTTTAGAGTTTCCCAAGGAAGTATTTGAGGTCCTTCTGTTTTGTCTTTATAAGACAACACCTTTTTACGCAATATTTAAATAACACAAAAAGGTTTTAGATGTAGGTACCTACTGGAACGAGACATTTTAACTACATTATTTGAGATTTTTTCGCGAGTGATTCGGAATTAACTGATGTATAGTAATTGAAATTTATTAGAGACATATTGCTATTGAAGTTAGATAAATATGTCCAAATTCCTGATCCCAAATCCCAATTATTTACCTGCGTAATAACAATCACGGTCATTATATTAGGTATATTTTAGGTTTTTTTTTTATTTGTTTAATATATTTTTCACTTCTCATGCTCTGAAAGTGCTTATTTGTGCAGGATATAGGCTGCACAAAATCGATTTTTGTGCTCTAGAGCATTAACGTATCTACTTATAAATGTGTCTCTATTAAGGCAAAGAAAGTGAGTAATGCAGCCAAACACAATAAGAAATTCAGAAATAGAATTGGTTATTTTATTATTTACTTAAATTTATTTGCCTAATGCATTTTTTAAGACATAATTTTAATTTATGTAGGTACGGTAGGTTATTAAATTAACTTAAGAAAATTATTATTTCAAAATTAATTTAATACTTGGATGTATAGGTCTGCAGTCCAAGCCTAATACCAGTGGGAAAAACAATTTCCTTCAGTATTCAAAATTGTACTTATTTTAGTTTGAATTTTATGAAATGTTATGATAAACTACTGTATTATTTCCTCGCAATCGAAGTGAAAAGCAGAGTTTCTACCTCGTCCACAAAACCATTTTTATCCTCGACATTACTATCAGCCCTCGCCTTCGGCTCGGGCTGCTAAAAGTCTCGAAAACAAAAATGATTCGTTTTGTGCACTTGATGGAAAATCTACTATTTCATCCCACCATCTCGGAAAAAGCGTTTTTGCTCTTCGATATCTGAGTGCAAAAGCCGTTTTTATCCTCTAGAGGTTAAAGTAAATTTGAATTTAGAACATCGTGTGCAATGAGTTTGTGAATTCAAAACATCATTATACATATTTATTTCTACCTCCATGGTGCCGAAATTGTCATGCAACCTATTTTAATTTGTTAAAAACTCAGACTCGGAACCTTTTTGGTGTATTTTTTTTGTAATTTGGTTTGCGCGCGCCATTTTCTTTTCACGTCACAAGTTTGTTAAAACCTAGGAGTTCCCTGACGGTCAATCAGCTTGGCGTCAATCTTGCTTTAAACATTTTGATCGTCTACAACGCTTGCTGGATGCTTGAGTCAAGCATTTAAAAGCTTTTTAGGTCTGTTTGATTTGTTTACGCTAGCAACGGAACAAAAACATACAGAAAATCAACGTGCTTGACTCAAGCTGATTGACCGTCTCGGAACTCCATTAGGGACGGTAATTTTTATTAGGGACTTACAGGTGTGTCTGGATGAATGTTGTGGGTGTGGCTGGGTGGATGGGTGGCTGTTGGAGGTGTGTCTGGGTGTTATGAGGGTGTGTCTAGGTGAATGGGTGTTTTGTTGGTGTGTCTGGGTGAATGGGTTTTTGTGGTTGTGTCTGAATGGATGGGTGAGTATTGTGAGTGTTTCTGGGTGATTGGGTTTTTTTTTGGGTGTGATTGTGTGTTTTGTGGGTGTTTCTGGGTGATTGAGTGTTTTTTGGGTGTAATTGGGTGTTTTGTAGGTGTTTCTGGGTGAATGGGTGTTTTGTGTGTGTTTCTGGGTTAATCGGTATTTTGTGGGTGTTTCTGGGTGAATGGGTGTTTTGTGGGTGTTTCTGGGTGAATGGGTGTTTTGTGGGTGTTTCTGGGTGAATGGGTGTTTTGTGGGTGTTTCTGGGTGAATGAGTGTTTTGTGTGTGTTTCTGGGTGAATGGGTGTTTTTTGGGTGTTTCTGGGTAAATGGGTGTTTCTGGGTGAATGGGTGTTTTGTGGGTGTTTCTGGGTGAATGAGTGTTTTGTGTGTTTCTGGGTGAATGGGTGTTTTTTGGGTGTTTCTGGGTAAATGGGTGTTTTGTGGGTGTTTCTGGGTGAATGGGTGTTTTGTGGATTTTTCTGGGTGAATGGGTGTTTTGTGGGTGTTTCTGGGTGAATAAGTGTTTTTTGGGTGTGTCTGAATGGATGGGTGTGAATGTTGTGGGTGTTTCTGGGTGAAAACAGAAACTGTTGTGATTGTATTTTTTTTTTTGTATTTTGAAATTTCCTCGTTGGGGGGGATGAAAAGTTACGTGTTGCACTCGAGTGCAAAGATTTTTCACCTTGTGCTCTTTTGATTCCCTCGCTATCGCTCAGGATTCTAAAATTGAATCACGAGCGTAGCGAGTGATTCAAAAATTCGCTAGCTCGGTCATCAAAATTGAGCACGCGGTTAAAAAACAACTTTGCACTCACGTACAACAAATAACTATTATTTATTTAAAATCGAGGCAATATTTTCTTTTTGGCAGATATTTAGGCATAAATAAGTCTAATTATTTGAAAAATCCTTTTTCTAGTAAAAAGGTCTGTATTATCAACAATAGGTACAAATTTTTGAAAGTATTTAATTTGGTTCCCCTTATTTTACATACAAACATAAATCACGCTATTTTACTTTTAAAGTGTAGGCAGGGGTGTATTGTAATAGATGGGTAGCCTATTGACGAGAGTTTTAATAGTGATAGTACTAATAGCAGCGAGACCGCTACTCAATCTGCTTGTATTATAACTCTTAGCCCCCAATATATATACATTATTATACACCCGCAAGAAAGGTAGGAGTAGTGGCAAATTGTATTTTGCTCTGCCTTCACCATACGGGAAGAAAATTCAAAAGAATAAATAACATATAATGTGACTGACGGAGGATTTCCTTGGAATACTCAATTTGACTTAGATTGATTTCAATTTCCAACATATGACAGTAATCTTCGCTGATTGATTACTCTAATGGGACATCACGGAAGAAGGAACCATTATGCATGCAGGCTTTGGAAACAAACAAAATTCAATTTATGCTTACTGAATGTGAAAGTAAAATTAACGACGTGAGTAAAGGGTACCTCTGTAACACTCAATTGTCGGTACCTTCGTCATTATTTTACTAAATAATCAATTATATTATCTATTCTTATTTTTAAATTAACTCTTTGAATAAAGAAGTCATTAGTATCTTGTCTCAATTGCCAGTATTCAAGCCTGACAGGCTGGAGTAATAGAATGGATTCCTCCATTGTGTAACAGCAATGATGCAGGTGATGATGATTTTGGAGTAAATAATTTGATTTGGGGTCGATATTCTGAAGCTTATTTAAATAGATATATCTTCGGATTTCCGGTTCCTACTATATTTGTGAGCCCTGATGATGAAATTAGATAAGTATATATAATATCTTATCGTATCATTGTATTTGTATTAAAAGAATATAGGTAACTGATCGATTACTCACATTTAAAGCTTATTATTGAACAATACAATTCTAAAATTTAAAATTTTGGGTTTATTCCCAATTATGTGATGATGATAACGCCAACAGGTATTCAGAATGAAACTACCTACTTACAGTAGGTAGTTTCATTCTGAATACCTGTTCTTAATCGCCTCCAAAGAGAGAATGCCCATTGTAATTTGTTTCGTAACAAAATATACTGTTACATAATTCTAGAAATACGCTCCACTTTCTGGAAGAGAAATTATAATATGCATATAAATAACGTAAACGAAAAAATACTTAGAAATTTTGTCTTCGGTGAAACCACGTAACTTGAAGCGACACGCTCTGTTGTAACAAAAGCAGGATATTTCGTATTTAGGTGTTAAAATTCTTGAGAAACAAACAGAAACCCAGAAGCCTAACTAAGCTGTACCATTGCTTAGTAAAATTGAGTGTCTGATATAGGTGTTTTGGTAAATTTTATATTTAGATACTTTTACCTACCTCACGAAGGTTCCTTAGAGCTTTATAGAAATTAAGATAAATGTGGGTTAGAGCGGCTCAATAGGTTCAATGCCTTAATCTTGAAAAGGATTAACATTTGTTTGGTTTGTAAAGATGAATTATCACATTTTTCCGGATTTTTCATTAAATTTTGCCCAATTTTCTCTTTGATCTAATTATAATAATAATTTATTTATCATTCGGTTTTCATCATCATCATTCGGCCTTCTATGCTGGCCTGGGAGCGAACAAATAACGTAGAATAGGCCAGCCCCAACTCATCCCATGGGTGTCGTAAAAGTCGACTAAGGGAGATTGCCCGGTGCAGACCAATAAGCACCTTGGGGCACCCGAATGGTGGAGGGCAAACCACCAACAACAGCATACCCAAAGAGGGTTGGTGTCAGGCAGGCGGCCGGCTGTAAAACCTAAGCCAAAACCTTGAGCAGTATGGATTGGAATGTTGTCATTCTAATCACTCTCTCCGTTCATAGGTCTCTCGACATGGTCCGTTCCGTCTCTTTTCTATACATTCATTCATCACTAGCACCTTAACGGTGGGATGGATGATATGAATCAAAAGGGAGTGGATGGCTTGATGACGTCTGACATATGAATGGAAGAGGAAACGTACTGCGCCGACCCCAGGTAGACTGGGAACAGGGCAGGAAGAAGAAGATTTATCATTCGGTTTGGTCGAATGGTCAGATCGCTGGTAATCAGCCAAGAGGTCTCGGGTTTGTATCCTGGTAGGTGCAATTGTTTATGATAAACACAGACATATGTTTTCGAGTCATATTCTGATTATTCGACCAAACCGGGCGTCAAAATCCGTTATAAAATTATTAAAACAATAAATGAATATTTATCCATCTCTATAGGATCATGGACTTACCTGTTTTTTGTAGATGGTTCATTATGGGATGTTTTATCACAACAGCAGAATATCCGAAAATGCATTTTGGAATTTTTATACAATATTGCACGTAGCACTAGGGACGGCTATGCCTGACTAACTAATTAGTATGTCGCAAATGCTTTATCATGTTGAAGATAGTATATGTAATCTTTGAATGTATACAAGCAAGCATTTCATGAGTAGGTACTGAGATTAGCATTTTGCACACATCATAAATAGATACACTTTATACAAGTGAGAAGTACATTCCTAAATTGTATGCTGTAAAGATTTCAGTGCATGAAGATCGTGTTAATCTAATATCAGCGAGTCTGAAAAAGACAAAAGAATAATAATTTGTCTGCCTTTGGTTCATATTACCTATATAAATGTAAGAAAACGTATTACAAAGAAAAATTCTATCATATCTATGATATTTCTTCCATTCTGTCTAGGGACAATGCTAGAAGATTCCGGCCTAGACTGACTCCAAGGGTGGTAAAAGGGCAGATTGCCCGGTGTAGACCAATGGCACCCGAGTAACCCAAAAAGCGTTGGTGTCAGGCAGACAGCCTGCTGTAAAACCCAAATTAAAACCTCAAGGTAGGCAGTATATATTGGACTGTTGTCATACCAATAACACACTCCGTTCATCGATCCCTCAACAATATTTCTGAGTCTACTGACAGCGACATAACTGGGGCTTACGATTGAGTGACGAAAGTTTTGGACTGATAACTATAAATGTTTATACTGTAGTCATATTTTATTAAGGGGCACTTCCCGAGTATCGAAGACGGTGTGACACCAACATTCCTAATTGAAACCGATTCTGAATTACCCCCGCCGAAGATAAATATTGTGAAACGGGGTCGATTTCATTCCGTTGATTGTCGTTTATTACAGCTATATGTGACACTCATTACTTACTGTGAATGCCTGATCTAGTGGTAAGTTTATTTATGTTTTATTCATAGCCATATTTAGGAAATGCGGATATCGAAAGGGAGGGAGAGATATCTCCTCAGCCATATTCACTAAGAATAAATGAGTACCGCCTTAGATACACGTTACAATGCAAAGTAGCCATGGTCTTAATACCCTCTGCAGTAAAAACTCTAAAAAGATGTTTGATATTTTCTCTATAAATATTAAAAGACAGCCATGAGTAGTATCTATAGACAGCATCAGGGTCATCAATAGGTAAGTATATTGTGATTTACGTGCCCAACAGATGCCATTATGCTCGCCCCCTATTACATGGGCCATAAGATAACAAAAGGCATGCACCTGTGCCTACCCCTTTGGGGACAAATAGGCGTGATTTGTGTATGTATATATTGTCGGCATTAAATAGAACCAAATTGATACCGTATTATCTGGATAACATATTAATTGACGTAAAGAGCAATGTCTACTTCTGTATCTCTTAGATACAACTTTATATCTTTTATCCGATGCTTGGATAGCCTATTCAAAGATTAGGTTTTTATAACTGGGATTAAGAAACTAAATAATAATATATGTATAATAGAGACTTGTGTGTTATTTATAGGGGATATAGACGTGATTAATGTATGTATGTGTTATTTATACAAATTATTAAAATTCGGATTTTTGTTTTGTATAAATAAATTCTTATTTTTAGTTTGGTATTCTTAGTTTCTCAACCACAATATAGGTAATTACCTACATCTTGTCTAAATATGTAAATAAATGGGGAAAATACAAAATGGTCATTGCTATTTTTATGAAATTTTAATGCTTATACCCAAAAACGGAGTTGTATACGTTTATTTCTGTAATATTTGTATTTTTACAGTGTATAGTGTAAGTGGAAATTTGTTTATTTATTGTTTCGCCTAGTTTGGTTCCAAATTATCGAGTGAAAGTTTCAAACGATCTTGGCTAATATACTATTTTAACTGAGATAATGAATTTTTGGAATTGCTTTGCATTGGGGTGGTCCTGGAAGATGCTTGGTGATGTTGGGTGTTAATTAGTGGTGGGTGGCGTGGTGACAACCAATAAAAACATTCAAGTACTTAGTCTGTCGCCGAAACGTATATTATATACTTGGGGTGTTTTCATTTGTGAATATTCCTTCTGACGTCTGGTAATTTATTTTATTATTCCTATTCGAAAGACGTCAAAAAAGTCACCAAAGACCTAGAATACACTGAATCAACATCGACATTTCAATAATAATTCTAAATCAAGAATTATGATGATATAAATTTATTAACTATTCAGTGTAAATAGGTACGTGTTTCGTACCTATTTACACTGAATAGTTGGCTATATGGGCTCAATTGTTTTTGTAAGGATACTAAATACATACATAAATCACGCTTATATCCCCGAAGGGGCAGGCAGAGGTGAACTAGCACCCACGTTTCGCCAATTATGTTAGGTCCCATGTAATAGGTGGCGAGCCTATTGCCATATATCGGGCACAAAAGTGTCGCAGTACATTGCTAGGTGGTATAAGAGAAACGCTGCTGCCCATTCCTCATCACTGATCCTTAGTCGCCTCGTACGACACCCACGGGAGAGATTTGGAGTGGTGACAATTGTATTCTACTCTGCCGTCACCACACGGCAATAGTAAATACTATTCGATATTTGATTATTCAAATTATATCTTTGTGCTATGTAGGTACTGGAATAAAATTGAGTGACTAAATAAAAATATCAGTGTTTTACAAAACGATGGAATAAATATCACATTTATGTAGATAGTACGAGTGTTCCAAAGAATTGCCAAAAGTTGCCGGTAAAAATATACAATGCGGCACACATCTCGAGTGGCACTGGGAACGGCATGTGTCCTATGCCTTTGTGTTAAGAGTCAGATTCGATTGGAGTACAACGCTTATGTAGTTTGTGACGCGCGCGGCTGAATGAACTTATCTACTTACTGTCGGCGGGGAGCCTATCATAGAGATTCATGGTCTTTGTGTTAAAGTGACACACCAAAAAAAATAATTTTCCTGTTAAGATAGGGGAATGAGATTGATTTATTTGGCACTGAATACTGACTTTTCGGTTAAAGTTCGCCAATTCACATGGTTACCCTATGTGTGGTGTATGTATATGAAGTTGGTAATTTGACCAACCTTTTATATCTTGACAAGAACTTTATAGCTGTCTTCATCATCATCATGTCCGCATTGATGTCTCCACTGCTGCGAAACAGACTTTACCTATGGAAAAAAGAATGGAAAATTATATGGAAAGTGGGCCATAACTCTACAGCTGGATCAGTGCTGATTGGTGGACATTAACGACTACAGATGCAGCGTGGATCAACGGCTTAGTGTGCCTTTCGGAGCACGGAGGAACTGGAGAAAATGTTTTTTTTTCAGCCATCTACAGAACTTTGCGAACATCGCGTAGTTTAGCGAACATGGCTAAGTTTACGCAATCGCAGACCGTGCTAAGCTACTGCGCCGTAGAGTTTAAAAAAAAAACAATTTTACAGCGAAGTTAATGGTACGGATCTTACGCTATTTTTTATGCTTGACAGGGAAGCTCTTGCCCTTCATCTCATCTGATGGTGAGTGCCCATAAGGGCCGAAAATGGAATCGAGCTTCACCTGGAACCCTCAACCACAGAGGGCCCGGATAACTGGATATACATACATACATACATAAATCACGCCTATATCCCCGAAGGGGTAGGCAGAGGTGAACTAGCACCCACGTTTCGCTAATTATGTTAGGTCCCATGTAATAGGTGGCGAGCCTATGGAGTTGGAACTGGACATCTTATCACAATTGTCGGAACACAATAATGCTGTTATTATAACATTATTTTTACAATGACGATTTTGTTAAGATGGTGGTAACTAGTCAGGCGGACTTGAAAGAAGTCCGGCCACCAAGCATTTTCTTTTAAGTGGTTACCACAGCATCTTGGCTGGAATAAAAGATACTTTGTTCAATTTGAAATGTGGCTTGATTTACCCTATTCTTTCTTATGTATAGGTGCTTATGGTAAGAGGATACACGCTCGACATGCTTTTACCATTGTTTTTATACCTTATAAAAACTTACGCCTATATATCCTCGAAGGGGGTGTACGAATGTGTTTATGTAAATGTTAAAAACCGAAGGCATTGTCGGTTTATAGACAGAACAACTGAACAAGTGTTGCATTCCAAGTTGGTCATATACTATAGGGTTAGTGTTACATACATACATAATTCACGCCTATATTCCCGAAGGGGTAGGCAGAGGTGAACTAGAACCCACGCTTCGCGAATTATGCTAGGTCCCAGGTAATAGGTGGCGAGCCTATTGCCATTTATCGGGCACAAAAGTCGCAGTACTTTGCTAGGTGGTAGGTATAAGAGGAACGCTGCTGCCCATTCCTCATCACTGATTTATCCTTAGTCGCCTTGTACGACACCCACAGGAGAGATTTGGGGTGGTGACAATTATATTCTACTCTGCCGTCACCACACGGCCAGTTTTAATATTCTTCATATAGATAAAGATGATCTATTAAGAAACTTCAACCTCTGTTATTTTTGAAATTTAACCAAACTGCCAAACAACAAAATTTTATTTTAAAATAATTAACGATACAAAACTTCAGTAAGCTATCATAACTTGTAGATAGATCAAACTCACTGTAAGTGAATGTAAAATCACCTTCAATTCCTATAGGTACAAGAAAAAATTACGTTTATGTGGTTATTTTCTCTTGGATATCTCCAATAATTAAAACAATATTTTTATAATACATAGCAGTCAACACTTTTAATCACATAAGCATAATAAAAAACGGTATAGCTGCTGGGGGTGTATCTCCGGTGTAGCCAATAACCACTGGATAACAGTTCATTCGAAATTAGTTCTTATTGCGAGGCAGTTAAGCATCAAAGAGGATACACTTGTTTTGATGTTAACAGTACAACATGAGCGTAAGCGGGCCAAAGTAATGATGGTGGTTAAGTAACAGTATAATTAGCTTTACAGACGCGAAGACACGAACGTTATGCTAATAATAATTAAATTCCTTTCCAGTTAGAGCCGAGATATCGCAAAAACTAATTAAGCATATAATCTCCCTTAAGCTTGGATAATACTTTCGTCGCTGAATGCCACTACCTATATATTTTATAGGAAATAACAGGTATCTAGATTCCTTTATGTCGGAGCACCGATATAATTTTACGATTTGTCTTAAAATTAAATTTCTTCGAAGTATTACTAGCTTCTGAAACGGCATTAATTACTAATCAGATAGATCTTTAGAATTTCTTAGTCCTGTTATCTAGTTTAGTTTCCACGGTAAAACAATTCCAAAGGCGCTTTGTGAGTGCTGCCTTTGAAAACAGACTTAACATATAAATAGATACGCATATGTATTTTTAATAAAAACATACATCACGCCTTCTATCTAGGCAGATATGAATTAACACCCACGTGTCGCCAATTATTTTAGGTACCTATGAAATAGGGGGCGAGCCTATTGCCACCTAACGGGCATGTGAATAGCAGTGTTGCAAGAAGAGGAACGCTGCTGCTCATACTCATCGCTGTCTTTACCGTTAGTCGCCTTAGATTGGACGACATTATATTCTACTCTGCCGTCACTACTCGATCGGCAACGATTACTAATATAAATTTTACAAATACATTTCTAATAATTATATTATATTAAAATGACAAGCAAACTGTTTAACATTTTACTAGTAATATATTTAACAGATCTTTTAACAACAGTTTCAATCACAAAATATTTAATGGTGCTCGCAGGTGCTATTAGGTTGCGGGTGTGAATGTGATCGTATGTAAATATCCTAGACGCTTCGTGATCTGAGGCATTTTAATCTCTATTATTATTTAGTAGTCTACAGAGTCCGTAATTCGGAAGCCAACACAGAACAAAAGAAACCAATTGACATTCAGAATCAGCTCAACTTTGCGTACTGAAATTACAAATACTAAAACCGAGATTCCTTTGTCCGATATTCTGACGCTGTTAAAATCAACAAGCGAACGTAATTACGGCGACCAGCATGTGCATTCATAGTACAGGCAATTGTACAATCGACCGCACACCAGGCTATCACAAAATGGCAAATTTTCTCAATCGACTTTGTACTTTACTACCAACAAGCTAAGGTTGACAATCGATTGAAGAAATGTGTCAGTTTTCAGTAGTCCGAAGTGCCTTTAACCGTACACGCGGGAAATAACTCCAGCGAATTAACGAAGAGTACGACCAGTAAGACGGATTTAACGACTACTGTAAAATAACACGCAAAAACTGTTTGAATCACGATGACATTTTCTAACATTTTTTTTATTTTTTATATTTTGTTAGTTTTAAATTCTCCCTATATTTTAGGGAAGGCAAAGGGTCTAGCCCATACAGCCAAGTCTTAAGTGTATATTTTATCTGTAGTCTTATGAAATAATGAGTGGGTGAAATGGATGAATGAAATGAATTTTACGTTAAAATATGGGTGTCACACATTTTAACGCATCTAGGGAGTGCTTGGCGCGAATTGAATGGTAACAGAGTTCATGATGGTGACTGATGAAATGGATAAAACCACTTTTTATAGTGATCTTCACTACAACATCAAACACATCATAAGACTTGTTTTCGATGATTCTGCATAATTGCACATCAACACGGATGCTTGTGCATCAAAATAACACCACTTTCACTGCACAAAATCCACTCTGCACCAATTTAAGAATTATCGAAAAAAATCTGACTCACACCACGAAACGCGCCAAACACTCCTTATATTTTGTTAAATTCTCCCTATATTTTAGGGAAGGCAAAGGGTCTAGCCCATACAGCCATGTCTTTAGTGTATATTTTATCTGTAGTTTTATGAAATAATGAGTGGATGAAATTATGAATGAAATGAATTTTACGTTAAAATATGGGTGTCACACATTTTAACGCATCTAGGGAGTGCTTGGCGCGAATTGAATGGTAACAGAGTTCATGATGGTGACTGATGAAGTGAGCAAAACCACTTTTTACGTGGTTTTCACCACAACATCAAACACCATCACAAGACTTATTTTCAATGATTCTGCATAATTGCACATCAACACGGATGCTTGTGCATCAAAATAACACCACTTTCACTGCACAAAATCCACTCTGTAACAATTTTTGAATTAGCGAAAATAAATCTGACTGACACCACGAAACGCGCCAAACACTCTTTTTATTATTATTTTTATAAATGGATTGTTCCTTTACCATTCGAAATTTGAAATAAAGATACCTAAAATAAATTGTATTAAGTTGTTTTACTATTCAAACGATGTTAATAGCGAACCACGATGAAACATGAAGGTTTAGCTAATAAAATATTAAGTGTGAATTTTAAACAGGGCTACTGTTAAACCCCAAATTCAGTAAAAACATTTGACCGCATGCAGTCAAAAACACCAGGTAATTTAAAGCACCCCTTGATTTATGAATGTCCATTAATCACAGACCTTTCTATAAATCCTTTGTTTCGCCTTACCGTTAAATTTACTGTTCCATAGATCAAAATTTGAGAGAGCAAACTAACCCAAAGGTAAAGACTTGGAACGGTGTTTCTAAATATTTAATTATTCACTCTTTTTGCAAGGCCTTCAAAGGAAAAAATAGACAACAGACATGTTAAGGTTTTTTAGGCTAGTTTGTTCTGATAATTAAAGCTCTTAAAAGAACTTTGGTTAAATGTTGTCAATGATATCATCTTGATTTCTTTCTCCAATGCCTAAATAGTTTTTAATAATTCTAGATATCGCATGTTAATGTTTGGAAACATAATTTTGACTTTAATTTAAATCATATCGCGAAGGATTTTAAATTGATTTGAATATAAAAATTCTGTAATATATGTAACTACAATTTTACTATTTCCATTGTCGCATTGTCGAAAGAATAACTTTTTTCTTGTTGATATAGTGCTATCTCGCTGACCTGTCATATCATGTGGAATCTTGAAGAACATTCGACGCATAGCGGAAAACGGTAGTTGTGTCGTGACGTTGTAGGTACGAAAGATCTAGAATTCCAGATACTGCACAGGTTGTCAATCGAGAAACCAGTCAAGATCAAGCAAATAATGCGCCAAAAAACAAACATTAAAACAAACAATAATTACGGCTTATTACGTAAAATTAATAGCGTTTAGCGCCACAGTAATGGCATACTTGTAGTCACGTAACCCGTTTCGAGTTAAAGCATTATGTCGAGTGGAAATGTACAACTGTAATTTGAAAAAACCTAATAGTTGCAAGTTTGGGAATGTTTCTGTTACAGATAACAGACATGCGGCAGTATTACATGAAATACAAGAGGTCGTTACAACGTTTTATATTTAGAAAATGAAGCTAAGTTATCAGAGCTGAAAAATAATGACATTTTTGTGCACGTTAAATTTTAAATAATTTTGAATATCACAGATAGGTAAGGTAATGCTTATTAGAAGGTGAGCGAGAGATGCTAAATGATTCAAATCGATGTTGAAGTATAAGTTAAATCATAATATACCTATGTATAATAAGCTCATCACAGAACTTTCGTTAAATGTTGTTAATTTGAGTAACAACTCATATTAAAAAAAATCTTTGACTTCATCACTTGCCGTTAATATCAAGCAGAACTGGAACAGTCACTATCTGTAAAGATTTCGATCAAAATCGAGTTAGGAAAGAGCAATAGCAACGTTAGACACTACAATGACGCGATTTTGCGATTATGGTCATCTCATGTGCTATCTACTTAATGCACTGCTTTCTTCAATTACAGATTACGTGTAATGAAAGCGACTGCCGTTTGTCGTCGTTTAGCGGTGCAAATATTGGCTTTATTTATACACCTGTCTCACCTCGAAGTCTAGACTGGTTGAAATGAACTTGGTCCTGCTAAGCACTCTGTATGGGATTTATAGTTTCTAAGCCGCACGTAAAAGTGTCAACAGTGGCAATTTGGTTCTGTTTTTATGTAATCCTGGCCGACAGTAGAAACTTTATTGCGTGCGAGGGTTGTGTCTACGCAGTACCTTTGTCTAGTTTCGCCATAAATCAGTAATATAAGTACCGCTGTGCAGTAGTTTCATCTGGAGGTTCAGGGCTGTTTAATTAAGCACGAGGTGGGTTTTCCGTGTTCAAATGTCGACAGAGCCTTTTAATTGCATATGTAGGGGATGGTGGCCCAAAGTGGATATAGTGTATACGGGCACATTCATGTATAAAATAATTTGAAGACTTGATACGAACATACATAAATCACGCCTATATAGTAGGCAGAGGTAAATTAACACCCACGTTTCGCCAATTATGTCAGGTCCGATGTTAGAGGTGGCAAGCCCATTGCAATTTATCAGGCACGAAAATCGCAGAACAGTGCCAGGTGGTATAAGTGGAACGCTGCTGCCCATTCTTTTAACCCTTAGTCGCCTTGTACGACACCCTCGGGAGATATTTGGGGTGGGTGGTGACATTAGTATTCTGCTCTGCCGATACCACACGGCACTTGAAGACTTAATGTTATGATCGTAACCCTCAATGCTCCTATCAGGGGCCCGGTGCAAATTTAAGTTCCAACATAGGCCTTTGGTGGTATTGAAATTATTTTACACAAGATAGTGTAAAATAATTTCTATACAGCCAATATGTCCGTTTTAGGCTACTTTCTCCTATATTTTTAGTTGGTTACATTTAATGATGGAGTAAGAAAGAGGTGTAAAATTCATAAATACTGGTACAATACTAGTATAAATACATTGGCACAGGTTGTCTCTTATGTGTATGATCGAATATATAATACATAGCCTAGTTGGGAGCACACTATAATATGGGGTCCAAATTATAGACACCGCTCACGTCCCAACCTCTTGAAGAAGAATTCATATGGATCGTTTTTTGCAAGTGTGGTGTGCTCAAGTCGCAAATAGGTATGTTAGTCGGCGGAAACAACATCCGTTCTGACAGAAAATTTGGCGGGAAAATCTCGCTGTGGTTTGAATTATGTAAAAGTGTCGCGTTCGCTTGTATCGTATTGACCTACCGTCAACATGTTTGTGGAGCTATTACAGGCTTGAGTTTGCTCATGAAACCGTCTTCCCCACTTCAAAGTTGATGTTTAATAATCTATATATGGAGAGAGCTTTGCTTGGTGTTTCTTTCCGTGAGAGGTTTATTTTGGTAGAAATTCGATTGATCATTATTTTGTATTTATTTAACGGTTTCCTTCTTCCTTTTCCTCTTTATGCCTTTGTTCCCAGTTTATCTGGGTTCGGTGCATTTTTTTTCCCTTCCATTGCTATCAATCAGACGTCATCTAGCCAACCATACTTTTTGGTATCATCCATGACACCGGAAAGATGCAAGTGATGAATTAATGTATAGAAAAGAGATATTGATGAACGCAGAGAGTGATTCGGATGACAACATTCCAATCCACATTGCTGAAAGTTTTGGATTAGGTTTTACAGCCGGTCGCTTGCCTGACACGAACCCTCGGTGGTTACTGGTCCACACCGGGCAAACGGAGCTGGTGCATTCTACGTTATTTTTTCGCTCCCAGACCAGTATGGGAGATCTGTTATTTTACTGTAATTTTACATTAACATTGTTTGTTTTCCAAATACATTATAAATTAATAATTTACTAAAGAAATCCATAAAGAAGCCGTTATGCATAAGCAAATAGCTCCTCGGAGCGATAATCTTTGCAAAATATTGATCAATCTTGACAGGCACAGGCCTAAAACCGCCCTATACATCAAGGCCTACCTAGTTAGTCGGGTCTTCTTACAATACGGCTTTCGGTCCGTGACAGCCAGCCGAGAAACCTTCAGCCATCAACTTATTTTCGTTTTTGCTAATACTTCGAGCTATGTAAAAGAGGTAATTAAGAATTTTCTTCCACAGTCACGTCAGTCACGATTAACTTTTTGCTAATCTGCTTATTCATATACCGTACGTAAGTAATAGGGGATTTGCATATGTATCTGATACCATTAACATGAGCCGGACACGGTAAATACTTCCGTATTAGAAAATAATGGCACCAACACAGTTTACATGGGAACTTTTATCGCGATCGCGACGGCAATCCTATTTTATTAAGCCTAACTATTACTCGCGACTTCGCGAGTTAAATAATATTTTCAATAAATACACAATATTTTACATTTTTTTATGTTTAATAGGTTTGACCATAATCTTGCCTGTTGAAAAACGATGATGCAGCCTAAGATGGTACATGCTCGCCTATTAGAATATGCCTGTTCACTATGGCCAAATTTATCATTCTTTTTTTAAAACGAGAAGTAATTCAATGTTGTCGTTTTTTTTGCATTTGGTGATTTATAAGTCATGTCACATAGATAAGTTAGGTATACCTAATCAATTAAATGACTAATATCCTGCCTGACTGCTATGCGTTTAAAACGATCTGTGTAGGTATAATAGTCGTTTCGGAGATTAGCTAGTCGGAACAGACAGACAATCATTTTGATTTTTTATTGTTTCAAATTATTACCCTACTTATTTGCATATGCATTTAGTACATAGTTGTTATTTGGATATTACAAAAATCCATTTTAATTATTCATATATCAAGGTAGGCATATATTTTAGGTATCCGTCACAGAGAATAAGCTGTCCTGAAGTTTTTGATTGATAAATCCTGTCGAGATTATGAAGGTAAGGCACAATCTTTACTACGGGCAATGCCGCTACTCATTTACATAAGGGGTTTCTGTAGTTTATCCACGGACCGTCTTGATAGCAAAGACGTAACTGTATGTTGTATTATACACTTTATGTTATATTGGAAACATTTTGCGACACGCACGTTTCCAATATTTAACGTATAAATTTTTTTTTCGGCGACTCATAAGTGTATGGAAATTGTACCTTATATTATATGTTGCATTAGCAATGCCGGACCCCGAGATTAATTACGAGTATCGCAAGGTCACGAATATTGAACCCAAAACCATGGTACCTACAATAAAACCAAAAAAGTCGAAAGTGCGAGTCAATCGAACAGTTTTATTTTTACAACGTGCAATGCATGAGTTCCTATTTGCATAAGTTATATAACATAAAACAAAGATCCTTTTAAATTTCCGTATATTCTTGAAAGTTATCAGAGAAAATAACAATGTGTCCACATAGTGGACTAAACATTATAGTGTTTAATTTGTTTTATTTTCGGCATAGGGTATATTTATTGCAAATCGAAACAATAATAGCATAACCGAAAATATTTACTTTTTTGAAAATAATCTAAGACGATTGTCTTACACCTATCATCTAGCCCAAAGTAAGTAGGTATATGTCTACAATTACATAATTATTATTTTTAATATAAACTACATCCATGACTCCAGAACAAATGTCTGTGTTCATCACAAAGATTTGCCCATACTAGGATTCGAACCCGGAATTCGTAATCGCAATAACTCTATTTTGTATTAATTTAGTTGTGCTCTTTATCTAGTTGTAGGTACGTTTATGTAGCAGATACTAGAATTTTAATGAGATATGGTCATATTGTCAAATACCTGCAGACACCGCGCTCCTTAATATTTTACACCGCAAATCGTGCATGCAGTAAAATAATTCCACACACTGCAACTGACAAATGATTGATAAACGTTGTCACACGTCGCCGACACATGCCCCAAGCAAGCTGTAAATTCCCTTCATTTCATCATCTTTTACCACAAGAGACATAAATAGAAGCTAAGTACTGTCGGAAATATTTTTTCCATTTATATTTCTTCTGTTGCGACTCGAGCAAAGTTTCCTTTAATATTAATGGATACAAAAGTTAATGGCCCAAATACGGCTGCCGGTTTACGGTCACGGTAGTTAATCCCTGTTACTACAATTAAGTGAGACACGAAATGTTTTTCATATTTTATTCTGAAATGAAATTTGAGACATGTGTATTTTTCACGTTTCCGATCGGTATAATTTGATTGTAAAATACTGTTATTTGTGTGACTAATTTCGGATATTCGTAAATCTCCTATATCGTAAAAATACCCCTCCAATTGTGATGTATATTCTGTAAAAACCTGTGGTAAAACCAATAAATATGATTTAATAAGCCAACTAAAAAACTAAGTCGGACATAGAGAGAAGTCGAGGTGGTCAGGGTGGAGAAGGTGAGAGTTGACATGTTGTTATGGCTGGCAGATCACATACAAACTAACATGCTAATTAATAGGTAGGTTACGTTAGTTCCCTGTGGAGTTCTACTGCTATTGAAAGTAGTGATAAGCATTTAAAATAAATATTTTACAAAGATTTTGGGGTTAGAAAAAGAATTTCGAAAAATTATGATCTTGAGGCGGGAATCGAACCCGCGTCCGCTTCTATCCGGGCAGGTGCCTGACCGCTCGGCCACCCAAGACACTAATTAACTTGCCGAAATTCTTCTAACCTTTACACTTCACGTTGTAAGCCAACGGGTACCCTCGCAATGTAGAAATAAATTTCAAACATTCCAAAGCAGATATTTTTACAAATACCGTGCGTTCGGTTAAGCTTGGGTTTGCTTTATAAACTATTCGATTTTAATTTTAACATTATATAAATGTTAGAAAAATTAGTACAAAGATTTTGGGGTTAGAAAAAGAATTCCCGCCTCAAGATCATAATTTTTCGAAATTTATTTCTACATTGCGAGGGTACCCGTTGGCTTACAACGTGAAGTGTAAAGGTTAGAAGAATTTCGGCAAGTTAATTAGTGTCTTGGGTGGCCGAGCGGTCAGGCAAGATCATAATTTTTCGAAATTCTTTTTCTAACCCCAAAATCTTTGTACTAATTTTTCTAACATTTATATAATGTTAAAATTAAAATCGAATAGAAATATTTTAGTAAATTTATTGCTTGAAGATGTTTGACTTTATCGTCTTTAGTAAATTCTGCGATCTGCTTACGACATATCGTACTTTATCGTTACTTACATTAAATTTTCAGACGCAGCGCCCTGGATTTATGAATATCCTGAACAAAATCTCCAAAATGTGACCGTCCATTAATTTTTTTAACGTTAGTTATCTATTGAATATGATTTTCCTTTCAGTACGAACTTTTCGAAGTTTCGAATCTTAAAAGTATCTAATTGTCTCGAAGCACCTTAAAACTACAACAAATATTTTTTAAATACTTATTATATTAGGGTCTTAAAGCTTGGGGCGCAGAATAAAAAGTCATCAAGTCATTCGGTATTTCATTAGTTGACAATATTGTTACAGAATCTGGGAGTGGCTTGTACTATTGTGTCTCACCACCAATTAGTTAAAAGCAATTTCGAGGAATCGTCCATGATTTGGACGATTCCTCGAAATTGCCTCGAAAGTTCACGATGCTGCCAACCGCAAATATGCTTAATATTGTTCGTTTACAAGTCCTCCAAAATAGCTCCTTCATTAGTGGCTATAGGGTCAGCTTCTAACACCAATGTTTTGGTCATGTTAAAGTATTGATCGTATTCTTAGTTTATTATATTATACTTTTTGATGTGCTTTTGTACTTTAACTTGATGTGTTTTTTTACACTTTCATGTTTAGCAAATGAGTCGATGCAAAACACTATCTTAGCTTAAAAAAAAATTAATTAACATACCTTGGCACCTTTTACTGTTGAATCTGAAAATATAATAAGTACAAAATTCTTAAAGTGAGCATATAATTTTCCTTAATCACTTATTGAAATATTTGCATTATATTTCACATTTGGAGTCATTAGGAATAACGTTTTTTTCATTCTTGCATTATCATAATATAGTAGGTACCTGTATTGAAGTATTATTTGTATCTTATCTTCTCACGTTATTTACCATTTGTAAACAATCGAATTATTTAAAAACTATCGTAATATGTTAAGTCATTGACAAAATTGGGAAATTTATTTAAAAATTTTCCTAAATTAGTTACATTTTGCTGACTGTATACAAATTAATATAAAATGTAAAGGCTCACTGGTGCTCGTCAATTGCAACAACTTTAATTTGATGAACAAGTTCTCAAAAGTGTAAGCCGGCAAAACCCTTCCCATTATTCATTCCAAACTCAATTCCCCGGCGGGATTCAATAACACTTCGTATTCCACAACGATTCCCCTGTGGACCTCTCTCTTTTACCTTCAAAACACTGGTACCCTCTGATGGAGACATTTTTGCGTTATGATTTTTTTTTTTAAAATGCCGTAGATATCATTTGAATATTTTGGGAATAAGTATGTTTAGGTATACGTTTTTTACGAGGAGTTCGCTAGGGCACTGGCAAATATGTCATCATCCCCAAAACGCTCTGAGATCTCGTTCCTTTTTGTTAACACCAATGCACAATGCACCACCTACCTGGTGGGTGGCTCACTTGCTCAATGGCTCACTTGCTATATTTTTCCATCCATAGGAAAATCTCAGCCTCACCGGTAGGAACATCATTTGTATACAATTTTTCTAATGTATAAGGTAGTTTTTGGTGACGGTAAGAATAATATGAATAAAGAAGATTATAATTATTTTATAGAGGGCCTCGTGGTTAGATAGCGGTAACGTACCGTCATCAGTCGGGAAAATGAGATAATATAATACTTATAATAAAGTATAAATGTAATATAAAGTATGATATGATATCTGAATAAAAAAATTGCATATAACTTTTATAGTCGAATATTTAATCATTTAACGCATTAGATCCCAACGTTAAAGAGGAAAATTGATAACCTCCCTAATAAAAGGCCTATCGTCACGTCGGGGCCGGTAAAGGCAGAATGATGCATACATTATTTACAAGGAGGCGACCACGTATTGCATATCACCTCCCTCAAATGTTGCTGATTCTACCCTTGGGACATCTAACCGGCTCCTAACTTTTTCACACGGAACTGTATGTACTGGAGGAGTCAGGCAAACATGGTAATATACCAAAAAAAGTTCACTTTATTTAAATTAATAATGGAGTCTCTAAAAAAAACTCTATTTAAGAGTTTCAAATTGAGGTTATCTTAATATGATGAATTAAAAAAAGGCAATATTTTATCTGAAAATAATGTCCAAAGTCTGAGGCACAAAGGTTATAAAAAAAGTTATACTTTCACTCTGTTCTTCTCTTGTAAAAAGCGTGGCTTGTGATAAATATCAGAAAAAATATTATTCCTGCCCTGTTCGCAGTTTATTTGGGATTGGCGTAATTTATTTCCTCTTCCATTAATATCGGTCAGACGTCATCAACTCAATTCTTGGACATTCTTACAAAGAAAAAGAATGTCCTGTTCTGTCCGAGTCAGTTAAATTCCTGAAAAACTACTTGAGTTTAAAAAAAAAAATTTACAACATTTCCTTTGTTTATATAATATGTTCAAATTAAAAACCAAAAATATCCCTATCTATCTCTTTTTTTAAAGAAATGAAGAAAACAGCTAATAATTTTAGTTAGTGTAGTTCGATCGATCGTTCGGACGTTTCACAACAAAACTGAATTAGAATGCCCAATCTCGCCTTTATTGTCACAAAAATAGGACCTTCCAGTACCTTTTATATGCATTGCGTTGTTCACGAGACGTCCTACTTTAACCTCATTAATTTTTCATTTTTTTCACGCCTCCTGCTACAAAGGAAGAAGAGAAAGTACTTTACAACTTCTAAGAGTCAGCTACATAGTACGACGACGAGTAATTATTAAAGGTACCCCGTAGAGTCCGGTCGTTACAAAATTTTTGTGTGTAACTAACACTGGAAAAAAATCTGACATTTTATTTATAATAATTTTTGTAACGTTTATGTAATGTTAGGGTATTTACTTCTGTGGTATTTACTGTTTGATTGACCATAGCGTTGTTGATATTGTACAATGCATTTATTACTACATATTGTCGCAAGCAGATCGTCAAAAGGCATTTCATCTGATAAAGTTAAATATTAACAAAAATAAATTTTCATCCCCCATCTCGGAAAAAGCGTTTTGGCTCTTCGTTATCTAAGTGCAAAAGCCGTTTTTATCCTCTAGAGCAGAGGTTTTTTCTCATAGACCCCTTTAAAAATTTTGCTGGTTCCGGTGGACCCCCTGCAGCTACATTTCTATCATTTTCCCAAAGCTAGATAAAAAAAGTGAAGATTAGATCTAACTATGGAAATTTGCCACATTATCTGGCTACATTGATAGGTGAAGTCAAGCCAACACTATACAAATTAGATACATTTTCGTGGACCGGCTTACGAATCGTGAACCCCTATTTTTTGTCACGCCAACGTGGACCCCCGTCGAGTCCCCCGTGGACACCTGGGGGTACACCTGGACCACTTTAGGAATCAATGCTCTAGAGGATAAAGTAAAGTATTTAGAACAGCGTGTGCATTAAGTTTGTGAATTCAAAACATTATTAAACCTATTTAATTCTACCTCCATAGTGCCGAAATTATCATGCAACCTTTTTAATTTGTGAAAAACTCAGATTCGGAAACTTCTTGCTGTACTTTTTTTGATTAGAATAGAATAGAAATCTTTATTTGCTTAAATACTGAGTTACATATTGATGGTAAAATACAATGTAAAATAGGTTACAGTTTGATCATCAGTATCATACCTTAATTTTAGTAGGCATGCAAATGTTTCCAGAATTGGGAATTGAGAAGTTACAATTTATTTATTATTAACATATTAATTAAATACAATTTTAGCATAATAACAATGCATTTAAAGTCCGTATCCAATATAAATCATTAAATGTCACAATTAAAATTATTTCTATGTCATTTCTCAAATTAATTAAATCTAAAAATAAGAAGTCAAAATATGTACAGACAGTCATAGATTATGGTACATAACAATGGTATTTATGTCAGATTTTCACACTTATTCCTTATGTTCTAAATATTCTTTTATTGAGTAAACATTTTTGTCAATAAACCAGCGGTTTAAATTGTTTTTAAATTTATTATTATTCATAGGTAAGTTCTTGATCCCTGCGGGCAGCTTATTATAAACTTTAATAGCCATGTAGCCAACCTTAAAATCAGTAGATTGAAATCAATTACTTTGCTTTTCATCAGTAGCCCGTATTAAGTGGATCTTTATACCTCCCGGTGCTCCCTGGTGGGGAGGATTTTACGAAAGAATGGTCGGTGTCATGAAGAATACCTTAAAAAGAGTACTGGGTAGAGCGTCACTTACTTTGATGGAGCTACAGACAGTCGTGTGCGACTGTGAAGCCACCATTAACAATAGACCTTTGACATATATTGGAAATAGTCAAGATGAATTAAAACCACTTACACCGGCAATGTTTATTTAATCTTTAGTAGAGCACAGTGTTCCTGACTTAGATATCATAGATAGTAAATCATTAAATGTCAGGAGCTCTTATTGTCAAAAGATTCGCGAAGATCTTCGTAAGCGTTTTAGAAGCGAATACGTTAGTAACCTCATTCACAAAGGCAAACAACACCAAACACGAGGTCAAAGTAGGTGATGTAGTTCTGCTAGAGATAGAAAACGCGAAACGGATTCAGTGGCCTTTGGCTATTGTCACTGAGGTTTATGAAGGAAGTGACGGTTACGTTAGGACTGCAAAGGTTCGGACAGCGTCTGGTGAAAGACTACGACCTTTGCAACGACTTTACCCCCTAGAGATAGCTTATGACCGACATGACGATATTGAAAGGCCTATTACTACGGTTACAAGATCTGGTAGAAAAGTAAACCTACCCAGCCTTGTTTTTAGTTGGTGAACCTTCCGGTTTCTCCTTCCCCGGAGGATGTCACGGAAAATATAGAGCGGTTGCTAAGTTACGGTTTTAAGTTGTTGATTAATACTTTTAAGTTTATGTAAATTTTCTTTAATTATTTTCATCTCGAATATAGTAGTGCTATCGCAAGGAATTAGTTTTATTTCGCAACATTAGGCATTTGTCTTAAATAAAGTTAAGTTACATTTTGGATTAGCTAGCACATTTTGTCTGCAATTTCGAACATTTACCTTTATCTGGCTAAATTGAGTAAATAAGCTAGGGTAGTTTTTTTACAAATAAGCACATTTCTGAAATGTATAAACATGTTAGGTTTAATATGTCAATTTTTTTTAAAATGGGCCTACAAGAGTCTCTGCTGCGTATTCCACTTAATGCTCTTATACATTTTTTTGAGCTCTGAAGGCTCTAATGAAATCGACACTATTACCCCACATTATTATACCATATCGTAGTACTGAGCATACGAAGCCATAGTAAGCTTCTAAAGCTATTTTGATGGAAACAATTTTTGTAAGTTTATTTAGTGCAAATACAAACCTATTAATTTTTTTGCAAACAATGTCTACATGATTTTTCCAGCTACAGTGCTCATCTAATGTTATGCCTAAGAATGGGGTCGAGTCAGTTAAATTTATTATTTCTGCATTATATTGTATTTTAATGTCAAGTCTTTTAGATTTATAAGTATGAAATTGTATAGCTTTAGTCTTATTAATATTAATTTTTAAGTTATTTTGCTTCATCCAATTAATTATGTCAACAAGAGTATTATTAATGTTAGATACAAGTTGGTCAATCTTTTTGTTCTGGAAGAGTAGAGTACAGTCATCGGCAAATAAAAAACAATCATTTTTGGTTACGTCGGGTAAATCATTGATATATTAAGTGAAAAGTAACGGACACAAAATACTTCCTTGAGGTACTACGTACTTTATATTCCTATATTTCGATCGTATCGCGGCTTTTGTTTTCTCTTGCATTCCGGTAATTTCAGTACATTGATGACGACCTATAAGGTAGCTTTCTAGCCATTTCAATGCCGGACCACGCATACCATAATCATAAAGCTTATCAAGAAGGATGTCATGATCCACGCAGTCAAAAGCCTTGGACATGTCTAAAAATACTGCCACCGTCGGTATTTTATTGTTTAAGCCCTCAGTTATCTTTTTAAAAAAAGAGAAAAAGAGACACTTATTTGCGCGCGCCATTTTTTTTCACGTCATAAATTGGTTAAAACCTTGGAGTTTCGAGGCGGTCAATCAGCTTGGCGTCAATTTTGCTTTAAACATTTTGATCGTCTACAACGCTTGCTTGATTCTTGAGTCAAGCATTTAAAAGCTTTTTAGGTCTGTTTGATTTGTTTGACCTAGCAACGGAACAAAAACACACAGAAAATCAACGTGTTTGACTCAAGCTGATTGGCAGTCTCGGAATCTCAATTTTTATTAGGTACTCACAGGTTTTAGGCAAGTAGAAAATAATATTGTGGTGAGTGTGTCTTGATGAATGTTGCGGGTGTCTGGGTTGATGTTGTGGGTGTGTCTGGGTGAATGGGTGTTTTGTGGGTGTGTCTGAGTGGAAGTGTGTGTGTTGTGGGTGTGTCTGAGTGGCTGGGTGGGTGTTGTGAGTGTTTATGGGTGGATGTTGTAGGTGTGTCTGGGTGGATTTTGTGGGTGTGTCTGGGTGGATGTTGTGGGTGTGTCTGGGTGAGTGGGTGTTGTGATTCTGTCTGGGTGTATGCTGTGGGTGTGTTTGGGTGGATGGGTGTGTGTTGTTGGTGTGTCTGGGTGGATGGGTGGCTTTTGTGGGTGTGTTTGAGTGGATGTTCTGGGTGTGTCTGGGTGGGTGTTGACGGTGTGTTTGGGTTAATGGCTAGGTGTTGTGGAAGTTTCTGTGTGAAAACAGAAACTGTTCTGATTGTATATTTTTATGTATTTTACCATTTCCTCGCTGAAGGGGGATGAAAAGTTACGTGTTGCACTCGAGTGCAAAGATTTTTCACCTTGTGCTCTTTTGATTCCCTCACTAACGCTCAGGATTTTAATTTTAGAATCTTTCACTAGCTCGGTCATCATCAAAATTGAGCACACGGTTAAAAAGCAATTTTGCACTTACTCAATAACAAATAACTATTGTAGATTCGGTCCTTAATGACGATCTACTTACTCTATTGTTGTCGAAAAGTGTAAAATCATTTACAAGAAAAAGATTGATTAGCAAAAAAATCTTATTTATGTCAACATTTTATAAAACGCTGATCTGCCGATTGAAATGAAAATTGAACATTGACATTTTCCAAAAGACAGAATTTCGATCATCAATAAAAAGATCTAATCTCATATACAGAAGATAATTAACATTTGGTAAAGAAAAATCGATTGAGGTAGACAAGGCAGGTTCCTTATACATTATGACTCAGGATTTTCAAAGCAGGATTTATTAAATGATTACTAAGCTTAATAAAAGCATTATAGAGGTATGTAATAATTGAAAAATAAGAAAACCAATTTTAATAAAACGGCTAAAAATAACCATTGTGTTTTTTTTAATATCTATCATCATTAAGCGTAATATCGCCAACAAAAGGGCAATGTTCCCTTAATCCAAAAAATAAAATACAATTTCCCTGCCACTAAAAAGTTTCATATCTCATAAGCAAACTTTTTATATGAAAGCGGTTTCCGCACCATTATTTTCCTTACGATTAACTCGCAATATTGGAATAATATTGAATTCTGCGAGTGCTTTGAAATAACTGATGAAGGGAAATGCAGGGGGTTGATGGCCCCCGGGCTATCGGGGAATGCAGATGCTGTTTAGAATTCCTATGGGATCGCGAGGGCGGTTGCCGGGTGAGATGGAAACTGGTCATGTGAAAATGCTTTCATTGCTTTTCACGCGTCGCTAGAGGCAATTTAGATGTTGCGGTGTTTTGTAGCGGATAGTGCGTGATCCCTAAGGATAGGGGGTGATACAATTGCCCACGCTCTGCGGGCTCGAAGCTAATGTATTCTGGATCAACGATTTTTTTACAAATAACCATTTGATATTGTTTTGGTGTGAGGGTTCTTCTTGCCTCGGTGCACATTTGCTAAGTTTAACTTGCAATCGGTTATCTTGTAGCCTTAAAAATATTATTTGTGTAAGCTCAACACGTACATACATACTGTGTTGTTTACACTATTTACTACAGAAAACAATAATCACTGATAAGCGTCCCAATCATTGAGACAGGATATCTACACGTTTTTCGGTAACAATGCTAAATACATACCTACATACATAATTCACGCCTATATCCCCGAAGGGGTAGGCAGAGGTGAACTATCACCCACGCTTCGCCAAATATGCTAGGTCCCATGTCTTAATAGGTGGCGAGCCTATTGCCATTTATTGGGAACAAAAGTCCATTTATTGGGCACTTTGCTAGGTGGTATAAGAGGAACGCTGTTGCCCATTCCTTTTCACTGATTTATCCTTAGTCGCCTTGTACGACACCCACGGGAGAGATTTGGGGTGGTGACAATTGTATTCTACTCCGCCGTCACCACACGGCTCAACAATGCTAAATAGGTATGCTAAATTAAAACACTTAAAAGCGAAGTGTGATTTATCAAACACAATGGTTTTTATTGGCAAACAGAATGGAATGTTTGAATACGCACTCAAACAAAAATTGTAGGTTTACCAACATTTTGGCCCAGAACCCAAGCGGAGTTTTGGGCGGTTTTTGTTAAATCACTTCGCAAAATAAAACATTTTGTTCAGTAATTTAATTAATATTGAATAAATTAAACGCATAGATTGGTGGCTTTGAATTAGTATAATAGAAGAAGAGTTATTATTTTTAACATTTTTTGAAATAAATCGACATAAATGTTAAGAATTGGTTTATCATTTTAAAATTAGAAATTTATATTTAAATTTAATTCATTTTTATAGATAGGGTAGAAAAGGTATTATTTAGGTGACTCTATGTTCTTTAAAGTCATAATGGTATTTTTAAATTTAACAATAGAGCGCTTTAAAAGTTTTTATAAAAAGTTCTGGCATTGTTAGCAAAATTTTTGATTTCAGACATTTATGATTTTCAAGAACTAGATGTGCGATAATGTATGAACAACATCAAATGTATGTAATATAAAAGATGAGTGGTTAATTACGCCTTTACGCATTCTCGCCAGCCCACCGGTGCCATAAACAAAACAGTCCGGCAATAATTAAGGAATAATGAAGTTACTAAATAACGCTGTCATTTGATAACAAAGCAGCAAATACTGAGAGCAATAATGGGAGGGAAATTATACCGCATAAATAATAGCGGCTGCATTAGGAGATATTTCATCTCAGAACAGCTCCAACTTTTTAGACGCCAAGCAAACATCTGCGTTTAGTAATTATTGTGTACCTGCCTGCCTCGCCTCTCTGCTAAAAGTTTTGGGCCAGTCTCAGATGCACGATTCCCGGGCAAAAGATATGCAAATACACACTTGTTATGAACAGGCTGCTCAAACAAGTTGTGTGTTAAAAATCGCGCTCCACTGAATCATACGAGAACTTGAAGGAATATCTTTCCAAGTTTCCACTTACTTTTGAAATAAAACAACTTATTGCGACGGGAGCGTGTGTCTTGTTGTCTTTTAAATAAGGACTTGGTTTCGATGTTTATTTCTGCAATTTTTTCTGAAATATCTCACACTCTCCATCTGGCCGGTTCCCCGGTTAGTTGGGATTGTCGCTGTAGCTTTCCTCTTCCATTAATATCGCTCAGATGTCATCTAGTTATTTGATCTCTTTTGATTATATAGAAATTAACGAATGAATAATATGAAAGTTGGCTTAGGTTTTACAGCCTGACATCACACTTCTCTGGGTATACTATTAACTGTTGCCCGGCAGCCGTAACTTTTGACCAACACTGCAGCTGATAAAATTTGATTTATTAATATTCTTTTGATATAGTTAATGGTCATCATTCAGATTCTATTTAAAAATATATAATTTTTAAGCTAAAAAACAGTCATATACATTTATTTGTTATGATTTGATTATATAAACATATAAATGTTAGAAAAAATATTACAAAGATTACCGTCAAAAGTTACATTGCTCAAAACTACGTCGGACAAAACAACTGTGCCAAGTTGGGTGATTTGCTGAGTTCACAAATCCTCGCAATTTGCATGGAAAAAATCATTGAACTACCTACGCAATTTAGATACCTATTCTCTTAAAGCTTTCTCGCCAGTAAGGAAAATAGGTTCGATTAAACTCTTGACGGGCAATGCAGAAACATCAAAAGGTCACGTACAGTGCTTGCTAAAATTGAAATAGAAAAAAAAAGAGGTTTTATGGTCAAGTAAAAATGTATGCATGAAAAGGTCGTGAACTCTAGGAATCGATGCACACGTATCAGAAATGTGATGACATAAGCGAAAATGTATTTATTATATAATATATGTAGTAGAAGAACGTAATAAAGAAACTGTATACTAGTCTATCTATTCCTATGGGAATTGTGCAAGATATAGGTACCGTGCATGAACATATGCTGAATTTTTCAACTGGTTGTGTATGACTAAATGTACGTTTATGTTATAACAAGAACGATAGAAGAATATCGTAGCCGAGTCTAGAAAAAGCGGAACGGATTTAAAAATAAATTTAACATCCACCACAATGTTTGTAATACAGAATCAATACATCTTATAATGTACATTATTACAATCGTAATTATTTGTACTTGTAAAAAAGAAAAAATAAGCAGTTTAGTGTTAAAAACCACTTTTTTCTACCGCAATTTATAATAAATTTAAAAAAATATATAAAAAATTGCGTTTCTAACTAAATTACTGCGTTTTTAATATGAATTACTAGTCCCCTATTACATGGGACGTAGCTTAAGTAATTGGCGATGTTAAAATGCCAAGTACACATGCTGCGCGGATGTAAAGTGGTGCCTATCTTTTAGGGAATAAATACGCGTGAGATTTATGTATAAGGATGAAATACAATGGTCTGAATCAGTTTTGTCAGCAGTTATGCAAAGCCAACCAGCTATAGGTACACTCATCTTGAAACAAGAATAAAATATCTACTTCGTTTCAAGAGTACGTCAGTCTGCAAGTAAGATTTATTTTCGCACCAATTTCAGGTCGGTGGTTTATGGAGTACCCGAGAAAATCTGCTACGTCAGCAGGTTAGCCTATAGAATACGTTAAATATTAAAAGGCTATTTAATACGCGCGTGTCTTTACGCATTTGCAATTTGTGTTGTTGATTTTCATAACGCATAAAATACGGACGAATAGAACTCAGAATTTATTGACCCCCTCTGTGGTCCAGTGGTTCGCCCACCGGAATGAAGATCCAGAGGTCCCGGGTTCGATCCCCAGGAGGGTACAACTTTGTGCTCGGTTTGGTTGGTGGTAGGACTTCTTTAAAGTCCGCCTGGCTAGCTACTACCATCTTATAAAAAATCTGTCGCCATAATAATAATGTTAACAGCATTATTGTGTTTCGACAATGTGTGATAAGATAGCCAGCCCCTCTGTGGTTGAGGGTTCCAGGTGAAGCTCGATTCCATCTTTAGCCCTTATCGTAACTTACCATCAGGTAAGATGAAGGGGAAAAGCTTCCCTGTCTAACATAAAAAAAATTGCCTGTCGACCATGGCAATTTCATAATCGACTGTTCCTATTTCTGGTGTATGAGTTAAATACCATTAAAATAGCGGCGCTCCGCCATTTTCAACAATTTGTTGTATCAAGACTTTTACTTTAAATGACGTAAATTTTATATATTTTGTGATGGACATTTAAACAAAATATTTAAAAAAAACATACGGGTATGAATTGAGTAACCTCCTCCGTTTTATCGTCGGTTGAAAATAGAAGAACTATGAGGCAAAGTTTATAATAACAGTCGACCTCTTTGATCACATTTGGCCCACATTCCTTCCTGCGGACTTTAAATTTCCCAAGATAGCCGTGTCGTGTTAGGGAAACAGTGACCAGCACTTTCTTTATTATTTAGATCGCGCACACATTGACCCGTATCTTCTTCTTCCTGCCCTGTTCCCAGTCTATCTGGGGTCGGCGCAGTATGTTTCCTCTTCCATTCATATGTCAGACGTCATCAAGCCATCCACTCCCTTTTGATTCATATCATCCATCCCACCGTAAAGGTGCTAGTGATGAATGAATGTATAGAAAAGAGACTGAACGTACCATGTCGAGAGACCCATGAACGGAGAGAGTGATTAGAATGACAACATTCCAATCCATACTGCTCAAGGTTTTGGCTTAGGTTTTACAGCCGGCCGCCTGCCTGACACCAACCCTCCTTGGGTACGCTGTTGTTGGTGGTTTGCCCTCCACCATTCGGGTGCCCCAAGGTGCTTATTGGTTTACACCGGGCCATCTCCCTTAGTCGACTTTTACGACACCCATGGGATGAGTTGGGGCTGGCCTATTCTACGTTATTTGTTCGCTCCCAGGCCAGCATAGAAGGCATTGACCCGTATCAAATGAATATAAGTACTTACTGTTGAAAATGATCTTGGGAGACAATAGCGATTCCTGGCTGCTAAAACGCTTCAAAACAAATAATGGGGTGAGCTCACCCCGGAGCAATTAGGGTGAAAAAACTTTAGGGGAGACCGAGGAATAAGATGAGCAGCCAAAATTTATTCCCCTACCCTTTGCATAAACAATATACGTACTTCGACAAACATACCATGCATCGCGTCGGGCACCGATTGAAATAACGTTTGTTCAATAGAATGATAGATTATATCTCCGTCAGTGATTGTTAAAAAAATATATTCTCAATTTCGGTGTCGCATTTTTATTAAAATATGTGTTAACGGAAACAACTAGTTTGGTTTTAAAATGGTTTCGAAACGAGAATTGAAATTTTAGGATTTTATCTCTATGTTCGATTACGCATGACTGGCAGCCATTTTTGTGTGATAAACAATGAATAGGGTAATATAATTGAGTAACATTTTGATTTCGATTACGAACAGTCAACAGCACATTATACTATAAAAACTGTCAAATATTAAGTATCTCCAAGAGATTATGAGATAAAAACACAAAGTTGATCGAGAAATATCTATTCTATCTTGGCAATAAGTGTATTGTTATCTTTGCACATTATGAAGAAAATTGACATACCGCAATAGTAGATTATATACCAATGGCACTTTCCAATTCCACTTTATGCAATCAGGGGGCCTACCGCCTAACTCGATTGCTAAAGCAAAAGCTATAGTTTATGACGTCATGTTGTCATTTCGCACCAAATTTACCTAAACTATCAGCGATAGCTTTGAACAAATGATCGCCGAATGATTTTGTATGAATTTGGCACAATATCCGTACCGCCTAAAAGTTCAGGATGGCTGCTATAGGCGTAAGCTGTGCATTGCAATATAGCAATCATCAGCAATCGAGTTAGGCGGCAGGTGTGACATAAAAATATTATATTCTACAATAAATCATTATCATGTCAGACAATGTGTTTGTCGTCCGGTATGGTCTAATAGTCCGTGTACGGGCAAGCGCGTCCATTGTCTTTATTTAGTCTCATCATCACAATTTCAACCTACTTGTAAAATGCACCTTTTATACATACATACATAAATCACGCCTAGATCCCCGAAGGGGTAGGCATAGGCAGAGGTGAACTAGCACCCGCGTTTCGCCAATTATGTTAGGTCCCATGTTCATTGCTAGGTGGTATAAGAGGAACGCTACTGCCCATTCCCCATCACTGATTTATCCTAGTCGCCTTGCACGGGAGAGATTTGGGGGTGGTGACAATTGTATTCTACTCTGCCGTCACCACACGGCGCACCTTTTATTATACTCAGTTCGTTCGCATACATCAAGCAAGCTGCGCGTTCTCATCTTACCATTAGGCCCATCCTAGTATAATCAAGTTTTTACATTATATCTTTCGTTTCTCCAATACAATCATCGTATCATTCAATCTCCAATCTCCTCCCATATCAAGTGGTACGGCATCCCCGTACAGTCAGATTGCTGACTATCGGCTAAGAGGTCCCGGGTTCGAATTCCAGACTGGCAAATTTTTATGTCATGAACACGAATATAGGTTCTCGAGTCATTTTATGTTTATTTAGGAAATTATAAATATGTATATTAGTATTAACTATATTAAAATTTCTCCGTCATTTAGTATCTAGGCACCATCTCTTTTCTAAACATTCATTAGACATTTAGTTAATATATGGTGTCATAGATGACATGAATTAAAAGCCAAAGGGAGTGAATGGTATGATGATGTCTGACCAAAATGAGTGGAAGAGGAACCATACTGCGTCGACCCCAGATAAACTGGTATCAAATCAGGAAGATGATGATGGCTTTTGTGTAATTATTATTGAGACATTAAAAATCCGCTGGTGATATTTGAATGCCGTAGTCTTTGAACATTATCTGCCTTATTATAAAACATGGACTAAAGTTAGTCATAGTTTAAAACTAATGGTGTCACTTTTATTTGCTGAATGAAAGACAGAGTTAGCATCAATCTTAAACAATGGCTAACTTTAGTCCATGTTTTATAATAAGGGGGCCTATGTTTTCCATGAAAAAGCGAAAATAAACGAAACACTTTATTATCCTACCTTCGAGCACTACGGTCTGAAAGCGTGAGGGTGGAAAGAGACTTTTACAACAGTACGGTAGGTACTACGGATTTATTTTTACCGGGGATGTTATCAAAATTTACTAGCGGCCCCAAACTGTATGTTACTTGGGATTAATACACCGGGGGCTCAAATTACACGTGGAGTTAAGATGTTGCTGGGCATTAATTAAAGCTGTACGAATACTTCGCACACATTCCGGTGCCCTGTCCGTCCCTACGGCCGTATGCCGAGCTATTTTGTACAGATACATTGCCGACAAAATATATTACATACGTACATAAGTTACACCTATTTATCCCCGAAGTAGTAGGCAGAGGTGAGTTAACACTTAGTATTCGCTAATGGTGGCGAGCTTATTGCCATCTATCGGGCACGTAAATCGCAGTATATTTCTAGGTGGTGTAAGAGGAACGCTGTTGCCCATTATTCATCGCTGTCTTAACCCTTAGTCGCCTTGTACGACACCCACGAGAGAGATGGGAGGGTGTTGGCAATCATATCATACATTGTCACAAATCAGTACATACGTTGGTGAGCTGTAATCAATAGCAATATGGTTTACATCAAGAAGCTTAAGCTTAGGCTTAATAGCCAGTCACCTGCCTCACACAAACCCACATTGCATATTATGTGGCATGGTGGAGGGCTCACCACTACTTGCCACCTGTTGGCCCTCTACCGTTCGACTGCCACTTCTTATTGATAGGGCTTCTTACAGCTGAATGGTGGATTTTGGTCTACTTGTTGGTCTACATTGGGCAATTGACCTAAGTCGAGTCGGGGCTGGCACATCCTATGTTATTTTTAGCTCCAAAGTAAGTATAGCTAGTTATAACATGAGTAATAAAAAAAATTACTGTATCGGCTGTGCAGTTGATAAATACCCACCAATCTGCATTGAGTCTGTTATGCATCGAGCGACGTGTCAGAGATCGTATAGACAGAGCGAAGAATTCAAAGCATATTATTTTACCACAATCAATATAGACAATAGCGTTTTGAAGAGAATCGTACCTGTTAAAAAAAACTAGGTAATTTGTATTTTGTAGTTTCACACCGTCCGATAAGAATTAGTTAAAAAGTGATGAAATGCATAATTTCCTTGTTATCTTTCGCATCAACACGAAAGCCGGCCCGTTTGTACGGAATCAGTTTCCGGGACGAAGAAATTAATTTAGCCCGGTTTCTTATCAAATGGAACTGCTGGGTCAGTTAGCAAATAATTTATCTCCCGCCATTTTTCTTCCGTGGTCATAATCAGACCGCGTCGTCGTATTGGCAAGTCACGGCCGGCGTTCAGTATTATTGCCATCTTTTATTTAGTAAGATATAGTAATAGGGCATGATTCATAACTCCGATCAACCCTATAGATTGTTAATAATTTCGAGACGAAAAAATAATGAGGCTCCTAAAGGAATTGGGACAATTGTGTTGTATTCATTTCCTAGCTTAGTTGCCGGCGATGTTGGAGCAATATGTCTTTACTTTCCCGTCTAATATCCCCGAAGGGGTAGACAGAGGTGAATTAACATCCAAGCTACGCAAATTATGTTAGGTCCCATGTAATAGATGGCAAAAGGCCATTTAAATCGAAAAATATTGCTAGATGTTATAAGAAGAACTGTGCTTCCCATTCGCTGTTATTACGACATCCGTGGGTGAGATCAGGGGTGGTGACAACTGTATTTAGCTCTACCGTCACCACACGGCATAAGTGAGGCACACTTACCTTAGTAATATTGAGTTTCTTATATCCATAATATTAATGTTTCATCTTTTTTGTTTCATACGTTCAACTGATAAATGAATATAATATCTGTCCTCATTATTTATCTAACCTCAGGGCGAACCGAAATAATAAAAATCTATAATGATTCCAAATCGCAGATATACCTATAACTTTTCTGCTCCGTCTACAAGTATCCACGGCTTGAAATATTTTTTAAGGCTTTGCGCATTGCTTTCCGCACTGTAAGTAATTAAATAGCTAACCGCAAACTGAGTTGGCAATATGACTCACACAATATCAAACTAAATAAGCAATAGTGTGGTTTTATAGCCTTTTGTATATCTGATTTAGGCAGCCAAAATCGCGCATAGTATTGAAGAAAAGTTAATACAGTATTACAATCTTTAATAATTGTTATTTGTTTACGCTTGACGTCAAGTTATTGCTGTTGGAAAAAGATTAGAAAGAGACCTATTTAAACAATTTGTTTTAATATCCTAAAAGTAACTTTTTATACACAGTACAGTTGTTAGTTTTATTTTTATTAATATTATAATTAATCAAAACAGACATAAATTATACCATTTTTTATCAGTCACTAAATTATTAAAAATATTACTGACACATACCTACTTCTAAAGATGACAGAAACTAGATGAGGGATCTATTTTTTTGGTGTTAAAAAAAATTGGCAATCAATTTCTACTCTCTAAAAAATGGTGGGTTCCAATTCTTAAAAAGCTTTTCCTCTATCAATCGTTTTATCTACTGAAAGACCAAGTGAGTGCACTTTTCGCGCTTCTGCGTTGAAAAATAGATTGAAAATATTTTTTTGCCAATATTCTGCCAGCTCGTGTGCAAAGCGAAAAAGGGCGCTATATAGTTCGAGCGTCTGGAACCCCATGGGGGCCGTGAAACTATATTCATAGCATATCTATATTGCATCTATAATTGCAAGTCACTGGGGATTATAGATTATGATGACACAAGTTATTTCAATTTCCTAAGTATCCTTATGTGCACTTTAATCTATTATTCAAATGACAGCACCCCTCTCCAATTATGACATTTGATGTGGTGGGGCCGTGGAGATGTTAGCAGTTGCATAAATTTAGTCAATTTGACACGGAGTAGGGCGGGGGATGTTATTTCGTGCACAAGGGCGGATTCCTCTGTGCTTTTTATTTTATTACGTCTGAGTTATGACAGTGTAAATTCAAATTTGTTTTTGCTGTAAAAGATTGATTTTTGAAACCATGTGTTAGAATGTTTATTTTGTAATTGTATAATATATTTTTAAATTTTGTGTTAGTCCTGAATATTCGTGAACAGGTATAACCGGGGATAAATCGGACGACGTAGTCCGTAAGGTAAAGGGATTTTCTATAATAAACCCATTGGGTAAATAAAAAAATCTATAAAATAAGAAAGGCTCTATTTCAACATTCCTTTATTATTCTTTCCGCAGGCAATAGTACAAATCATAGACGTTTTTATTGTCATGGCTGTTGAGCTCTTTTGTGTCTTTTGAAGCACGTACCTACTACCTATAAGCTTAAGATTTGGAACTGTGACAGTCACTTTCTGTTGCCTAGTGTATGTGTCGTCTTATTTTTTGGAGGAATTAAGATAATAGCACATGATCAAGATTGACTACACCATCTTAATCAATTATATACCTTCATAGGTACATACTGACATTACAAAGTTAGTATGTGTATAATTGAACATGATTTTATTTCATCACATGGTTCTCGAGTCATGGTTGTATATTTTTATGTAGTAGATTTTGAATATTTATATAATAATAGTAGATTATGTCACAAGGGAATAAAGCAGTGTCTTATGTCACGGGTGCAGACTTGTATCCCGAGCTCAATGAAGGACTCTATGGTTTACTCCCGAGCGAAGCGAGGGATTTAAGAATAGAGTCGTGAATAGAGCAAGGGATTCAAGCGCACCCAAGATAAAAGACTGCTTTTTCCCGAGGAATATACTCTGCTTTTCATACCAACTGCGAGGAAATAAAAACAATTTTGACAAAATTTTATTATTTATTCAATATTTAATTTGCTAAATCAAAAGTATAGGTTTACATTGGCAACATTGGTCCAATTATTGATACTCAGAGTTGTTTTTATTAGGAACATTTAAAATTTGCTTAGTACATACAGCAACGTCTTAGTATTGAAATTGATATTTAAAATTTTCGTGTCTCAATATTTATTCTTATGTGATATTAAACTTCTTATCTTCATAATAAATATTATAGTCACGAAACTTTTCTATTTTGAAAAAAAATTACAACATGAAAGACTGGGCTGAATTGGCTTGATTCCATATTTTTCCACTTAAATTAAAAAACCCCTGAAACTGTAAACAAACAACATGGCGGATGGCGGCACTAATTTTTTTTTTGTTACATTTTAGTGACTCCACGGATTTTGAACATATATGTTGTTGATTCAAAATCATTATTTTTTTTCGCCTATCAATTTAAGACAGGTTTAAATCAATATTTGTGTTATGTTGGTGTTTCAAATTCAAATTACTTATTTTAAATTCAGTACAACATTATAATCCCTGTTTTGTATAGGCCTAGAATGACTAACTTTAAGTTGAGGTTACCTGACCCAGAATACGTCATTTTTGAGCTGGTGGGATGAAAAGTATTTTGTATACCTATTAAAATTTGTGCGTAATTTTGAGCTAGAGTTAGATGATAGGTTAGGTGTGACTGTCACGTAATTTTGAGCTAGAGTTAGATGATAGGTTTATTTATTCAACCAACTATGCTTAGCAGCACATTCCGAAACCACGCGAACTTTAAAAAGGTCGCATGCTCACAGCCGAAAGTTAAACAAGCTACACATTATTATTCTGTTTTCTGCGCAGTAGGGTAAATAAATGGGGCCGCAGTCGCCTTAATTGCGCAACCGAGTACTCACCCTCTTTCGAAATATAACTATTACGCTTTTATTAAGCTCACCAGCCCGCCGAAGGGATACTCATAATTAAATTACGCGGCCCAAAATAAGTTATTTCAAGTTGGCGGGAATTGCTCTGTAGGCTTAATCGAAATGAAGCTTTGCATAAAAGTCGGATGCTACAGGTAAATTAATCTTTTTGCGCTTAAATGTTTAACACATGCGCGGGATTCAGAGTTTCGTAGTTCTTTGTTGGCGACCAAATTCAAAATAAGTTTACTTCCTATAAAGCTTCACGTTATAAAATTTATAATTTAAATTTTCAAAGGAAAAAGGGACAAAAAAATTTGCCCTGATTCGGAAATCGTCTGTAATCCGGTCGGCGGCTGCGTCAAATTTTTTTATATTAATCAAAAATGCAGGTAAATGGGGAATATAACAAACATACATAAAGGAGATTACGTTATTTTGTGGTATCATACAAGTTCATCTTGGATAATATATAACATTACTAAAGTGAACTGAAACTGTAATTAACTTATGATGGACAATAGCAGTTAGCATTTATATAGTATAGATAATTTATTAACTTAAGTAATATCAAATTAGCAATTAAAAAAATCAGCTCGTTTTATGACAATATTTGGATAGTTCGTAATAATGCAGGCGGACTGCGGTCAAAACTGGTTCGAGCGAAAATCAACTTTATTATTGACGGAGAATTTTTAGAAATGTTCTCTGTATATTTTAATAATTGTGTGTAAAAAAGTAATTTAAATTTGCTTAACTGAGATAGACTTATCTCGTTGTTGTACCATATTGATATTAATCTTTGGAAACAGATAAGAGGATGATTGACGGCCGCCTTGGTCGAATGCTCAGATTGCTGGGTATTGGCCAAGAGGTCCCGGGTTCGAATCCTGGTAGGGGCAAACTTTGTGATGACCACAAATGTTTGTTCCCGAGTCATGGTTGTGTATATGTTTATGTAGTATATTTTCAACATTTATATACATAATTATATTAAAAATATATCCGTCATCTAGTATCCATGACACAAGTGCTTATGCTACTTACTTTGGGCTAGATGATAGGTGTGAGTGTAAAAAAAATATTTATTTATTTATTATTTATTTATTATTATTGTTAGAATTCCAGAGCTTCCAGCTTACACTATAAATGTCGCGGGGTCAATGATTTAGGAGGGAGGGGGAGATTAGAGGGCATCGTCATCTGCCCATCTATAGGATTAATGGGCCCTTATGAAGTCATCAACTAGATAGGTACCTTCACTTAATGAATTTAAGTAGTGTAAACTAGCTAAGTAAACGTCTTAATTCACCTTATTATAAAACATGGACTAAAGTTAGTCATGGTTTAAAATTGATACTAGCTCTGACTAACTTTAGTCTATGTTTTATAATACGGGGGATATGGTTTAAAATATGCAGTATCGTAATCTAAGTACTAAACCTATATAAAATATTCTCGATATTGAACAGTCAATATTTGGTGTACCAGCTGCCCATTGTCATTGCCCTCATCACATTTATAACTCTTAGTCGCCTCACAAAATACCCCCTGGAGATATAAAGGTGAATATTGTATTCGACTCTGCCGTCACCAAACGGTCTATAATTGATGTAATCACACTTGATGTTAAATAAATAAAAAGTCTGGGACCTTCAACTATTCGACACAACTTTCTATCACATATAATTAAACCAAATGTTTTTTGAAGAGCCTTATACACTAGCTGTTGGCCTTTACAGCATCTATCGGGATTTTTAGGGAAGGCGAAAACCTTGAAGGGTACTCGAGCCTCAGAGAGGGTATGTGTAAGAAGTATGTTTAAACGACGTGCTTATGAAGCTATTCTGCTTCTCTAAATAAAATTATATACGGTTTGTACATCATGATATTTTTTTAACGATACCTCTTCCATTCTTATCCGTCAGATCTCGTCGAGTCATCCACTCCGTCTAAATTCATGTCATACATCACACCGAAAAGGTTACCAACAATCTTTTGCTATATGGATAGAATAACAATTTTTTTGATTCAATTGGTATAATATTTTTTAAGAAATCGCCTGCTTCGTCTAATCTAATCTGCTATATTAACGACTGGTAGGTACCTAGTTGGCATTTTGTACCGAGCAAGTTTTACTTGGAACTATGCATTGTAATATAGTTGTAGTCAGCGACACAATACAAAAACGAATTACTAATATCGGCTTTGGAATAAACTTTGCCTTTTTCTAATCTGCCCCAGCCATGCCAAACTCACATAAAATGTTGGTACCGCTCTGAATAGCCTACGTTAGTACGCCATGCGAACGATTTTGTGGATAAAAATAAGCAACGGGTAATATCTTCGGCAGAGTTCATTATTAGATCACAAAATCAGACAAATAGGGGCAGGACGTGGTCAAGACGGATACATACGTACATAAATCACGCCTATATCCCCGAAGGGGTAGCCAATTACCATTGCTGTCTTTACCCTTAGTCGCCTTGTTCGACACCCACGGCAGAGATGGGGGTGGTGACAATTGTATTCTGCTCTTCCACCACCACACTGCCATAACATTATTGATTTATAATTTAAAGGCAGCAAAATATTGCGATCCTGCCACTATCATTTTGTGTTTTGCAAAGGTGGTGCCGATATAACGCCAGATCAGAACACAATTAATTGTCACCACCACTTATCTCTCCCACGGGTGTTGTATACAAGCCGATTGAGGATCATAAATAAATATTGAGAAATGGGCAGGATACCTTATTAGAGGTAAGCGGCATGTATCCAATGTGCTTCGGCCAATTTTATTTAAATGAAAATAAATTATTAATTATGTAAATATATCCCATACTGTGTGACAAATAAACTTATATGTAAATTAAAATTTTATCGATAGTCTTTGTTTTTAACAGATCCGTTTGAGGGAAGCCATTAAGATTGAGGGACAAGTGCTTTCCCGGTATTAATTATACTGGAGCACTTTCATAGGGTTCAGGGAAACGCCTCTGATGAGGTTCTGAACTATTCGCGGAAAAAGATGCAGGCACTTATATTCATGGCATTAAGGGCGAAAAACTCTGTTCTCGATAGTGTGGTTAACTCGTGTAATTATAGGACATTAAACGAAGATTTCCTGTTAAGTAGGTATTAGAAGTGAACTAGAAGCCGAAGCATTTATATTAATTACGCACACAGGCATGGGCCTATAAGTAAACATTGAAACAATTGAACATTGAAGACGAATTTCAGAAGGAAATTGAAACCTAGTCATATTGTGCGTGATATTGTGCCAATGGAGGTAACCGATGAATTACATTGTTTCAATGTCACTCTCCGCTAACACTGTGTTATTTGGGAATTTCCTAGCGCCCGTATTACCGGAGTTGGTAAAGGGGGACGTTATTAGGGATAATACGAGTCCTCCGGGATTCTATGGACGGTAGACAATAACCGTTTCCCTTTCAATATTGTTTCAGTACCTTCCGTCGGCGCCGCCCAGGGATTGATTGTACTACCCAATAACCTGGTGTCGTCGCGAAGTAATTACTCTAATTTTATCAGCTTAGTACAATACCGCGCCGGGTAATTAGGCCACGATCACAGCGTGCGCATTTTAATTCATGATTATTCATAAAGGCGCTCATGAATTTTGAATTAATTTATTTGTTTAGAATAATTTGGGGCGTGTGTATTTGTAAGCAGATTAGATTACGGATCGCACATTTTCATGATAACATAATTTAAATATAGATAATTTTGGGAACGCTCGCAACTTAGTAATAATACCTTGTCAACTTTCAGTCCTTGTTCCCAATTCAACTGGGATCGACGCAGTATAATAAATAATAAATAAATAATATTTTTTTTAACTCACACCTATCATCTAGCCCAAAGTATGTTAAGCACTTGTGTTATGGATACTAGATGACGGACATATTTTTAGTATAATTATGTATATAAATGTTGAAAATATATAACATAAACATATACACAACCATGACTCGGGAACAAACATTTGTGGTCATCACAAAGTTTGTCCAGGATTTGAACCCGGAACCTCTTGGCCAATACCCAGCGATCTGAGCATTGACCAAGGCGGCCGTCAATGTATCATTCATATGGTCGAATGTGTCATCAAGCCATCAACTCTCTTTTGATTAATATCATCCTTTATACCGGAAAGGTCATATAAAGGAATTAATATATGTATAGGTCACGAATAAACGTACCGAAAAAGTGATGAAAAGGACCAAGTTGAGAGACCCATCCATAAACTTAGAGAATTATTGGAATAACATTCCAATACTGCTCACGATTATGGCTAAGTTTTACAGACGGGTGCCTGCCTGACACCAACTCTCTCCGCTATCGTATGCTGGTGGTTTTCCCAAGGTGATGATGATAATATGCACACATGAAATGACAGGATTTTAAAATATCAATTACCTACTACGCATAATTGCATTTACCACCAATCCACACTGGGACCGTATTTGGTCACTTTATGAAAGAATTGCTACGAAATGTTTGAATCTGCTAAAAAGATATCAAAGTTTGCGTGTTATTTATTTATCAACGACAATTTGTGTATGTGTGTGTTATTGTATTCTTATCTGTTGTCATTACATGGCCAGAACAAAGAAACAGTTTTGAAATAATAATTTGACGTGTGAGTTACTGTAACTGTTAATAGTCTATTCGATTTTAATTTTAACATTATATAAATGTTAGAAAAATTAGTAGAAAGATTTTGGTGGTTAGAAAAAGAATTTCGAAAAATTATGGTCTTCCCGCCTCAAGACCATAATTTTTCGAAATTCTTTTTCTAACCACCAAAATCTTTCTGTTAATAGTCTATCAAATTGATGACTTTCATTTACAATATTCAAAAAAGAAATCAGTCAGACTAGAATTTGACACCGTTCCCTTTATACAAATCATTATTATAAAATTATGAAGGGGAAAAACTTGCTGAGTTTCTTGACGTCCGTCTCAAAGGATATATTTTAAGGAGTCTGCGTAATTTTCGAGATCGTCAATTTAAAATGAAAATGAAATGTCTGATTAATATAAATTGACAGCATTTCAAAATTTATTATTGAACCCCTAACACAAACATTGTTCCCTATTTATAATAAGCAAATTATCATGAATAAGCTTGTTCATTATTTAGAATTAAACGTATTTAAAGGCTTAGAAAAGCTACTAGGTATGGAAGGCAAAATAATTACCTATTTGATGTCATAAATGATATCCAATAAGTTTCATTTCTTTTTGTTAGTTACCACAAGCTAGCGAACGTTTAGGATATCCGAATTTCCACAAAGATTTTTTGTGACCTATATGTTTTAGTATTATTTCTTCTTTTATGCTGGCCTGGGAGCGAAGAAATAACGTAGAATAGGCCAGCCCCGACTCATCCCATGGGTGTCGTAAAAGTCGACTAAGGGAAATTGCCCGGTGCACCAATAAGCACCTTGGGGTACCCGAATGGTGGAGGGCAAACCACCAACAACAGCATACCCAAAGAGGGTTAGTGTCAGGCAGGCGACCGGCTGTAAACCTAAGCCAAAACTTTGAGCAGTGTGTGACGTTTGACCGATATGAATGGAAGAGGAAAGATACTGCGCCGACCCCAGATAGACTGGGAACAGGGCAGGGAGAAGAAGATGTTTTAGTATTATATTAGGTTGGGGAAAAAGTCTTTTCGCATTATAGTATGTATAAACTTGTAATAAAATCTCTTTGGCTATACTATTTGTATCTGGCTGGTTTTGGTATCATTGAAAGTTTAAATTTTAAAGAACATAATTCCAAATTCAAATTAGGAAAATGTGTGATTTTCATTTGTTTTTCGTACCGCCAAGATGAGTGAATCTAATGAAGAAATTCGATACATTTTAAAATTTTACTACAAAAAAGGTAAAAATGCAACGCAAGCCGCGAAAAAAATTTGCGATGTTTATGGACCTGGTGCAGTGTCTGTGAGAGTAGCACAAATTTGGTTTAAGCGTTTTCAATCCGGAAATTTTGATGTCAAAGATGCACGTCGCTCTGGTCGCCCTATTACAGATAAAATGGATGCCATTTTTGAAAAAGTGGAGCAAGATCGGCATGTCAGTAGTTACGACGTAGCTGAAGAACTGGGAAATGACCACAAAACAGTTTTGGCGCATTTGAAAAAAACTGGGTACACAAAAAAGCTCGACATTTGGGTACCTCACGAGCTCACTGAAAGAAACCTAATGAACCGTGTACTCATTTGTGATTCTTTATTACGACGTAATGAAACCGAACCATTTTTGAAGAAGCTGATAACTGGTGATGAAAAGTGGATCACGTACGACAAGAACGTGCGAAAAAGGTCGTGGTCAAAGGCCGGTCAGGCTTCACAGACTGTGGCGAAACCCGGGTTAACTCGCAACAAGGTGATGCTGTGTGTGTGGTGGGATTGGAAGGGCATTATTCATTATGAGCTGTTACCACCAGGCAGGACCATCGATTCTGAACTCTACTGCGAACAACTGATGAGATTAAAGCAAGAAGTTGAGAGAAAGCGGCCGGAATTAATCTACAGAAGGGGTGTGGTTTTTCATCATGATAACGCTAGACCTCACACATCTTTAGCCACTCAGCAAAACTTAAGAGAGTTTGGCTGGGAGGTGTTAATGCATCCGCCGTATAGTCCTGACCTTGCACCTTCAGATTTCCACCTGTTTCGGTCTCTTAAGAATTCTTTAGGCAGTGTCAGGTTAACATCACGAGAGGACTGCCAAAACCACTTGTCGCGGTATTTTGACCAGAAGTCCCAAAATTTCTATAGCAATGGGATCATGTCCCTACCTACAAGATGGCAAAAAGTTATCGAACAAAATGGTACCTACATATTTTAGTTAAATGTAAATAAACTATATTAAAAAATGTTTTGAATTTTCTTAAAAAATGCGAAGAAACTTTTTCCCCAACCTATTATGTAGTAGTAAAAAGTATTGTATAGCTCCGTAAGCCTACACTTAGGTCACAGGTCCCCTGCGCTGTCACTGACGCCGCTCTCTGCCACACTATAGACCCGGTGCCCGCACGGTGAGTCCGTGGAGTGCTTTCGTCTTTTCTTTTTCTACATTTATTAGTATTATTTTGAAACATACGAGAGCATCGCGCGTGAGCGAGAGCATAAAACAATATACATAATGTTTTTTTATAACCCATCCGATAATCGGCCTAAGCAACGATTGCTTAGTTAGGGCGATCGCAGGCCGAGCTCCTTAGAAGCGACGGGAAAGCGCGAGTACGAGGCGTAATGTTAACTCAGTGCGAGTTAGTGCAAGATAAGCTCTTGCCGTAAACTTGGTCCAAAACGAGGTCTAAGTATGAGTTGTCGCGCGACTGCAGATACCGGGACTAGCGGCTTAATGTGTCTCTCGAGGCACGGAAGGGGGTTCATTTGCAATATCCGTCTAATAGCCAGCCTTAGCAAAAGTAGCTTAATGCAGCCTGAATGCACTAGTCAGTTGCACTGAGCTGCTCGATTTCAGAGTGCTTAATAATACGTAATAAAAATCTCGTGGTACAGTTTTTATTATAAAAGTCCTACGAAACGACTGGACTGATTGTTATGAAATTATTTGTGTATTAGTCTGAGAATAAATCGTAGGCAATTTTTTTATACCCCTAGCTAGATGATATGGGCAAAACAACGTTTTCCGGTTCAGCTAGTAGGATATAATAATATTCAATGACGTTATAATATAAAGAGGAATGGGCAGCAGCATATTTGCACCAAATTTACGTTAGTTGCGGGTTTCAATTGTGAGTGAATCGCACAACATAAAGAGTACATACATACACATACAAAAATCACGGCTATATCCCCGAAGGGGCAGGCAGAGGTGAATTAGCACCCACGTTTCGCCAATTCTGTTAAGTCCCATATAACAGTTGGCGAGCCTATTGCCACTTATCGGGCACATAAAATCGCAGTATATTGCTAGGTGGTATAAGAGGAATGCTGCTGTCCATTACTCATTGCTATCTTTACCCTTAGTCGGCTTGTACGACACCCACGGGAGAGATGGGGGTGGTGACAATTGTATTCTGCTCTGCCGTCACCACACGGCTGCATAAAGAGTACCACAACATAAAGAGTACTGTAGGGCATTCTTCCTCATAACAATGTTTCATATACAGCTTGCCGAATACCGAACTAATAGGTAGACCATCGACTTAAATAGGTAATAACCGGCAGACGACATAACAATTTAGACCATATAGCCATGGAAGTTACAGCTTAATTAAAATATATGAACACGATGATATGATTCAAATGACAAACACTTATTACATTTTACTCAAAGGATTTTGGGGATGGTCGGAAACAGAACTGGAATTAAAGACGGGCCGCGTTATGAGGAATATAATAATATTGTCAAGATTACATCACGTAGAACGTGGGACATATTCGTTATCGTTGCCTACCGATCATAATAATAGGGTATATTCGTGCACATCAGCGGTTCGAAATTCGAATCTTTTGTTTGATGGAACAGATCAATATTTCACTTTTGAGTACTGCAGGGTGATTACGTACTCTGTTGCTCACAATTATCGATTGAAATCAATGAAATTGTTGCTTTTTCGATTATGTATTTACGATTTTACAGTCTCTTACATCTCGCATATCGCATTGTTCTTCTGTCGCGCAACGTAATCGTTAATACATGGCATAGCCAATAATTTCATTAATCAATTTTATCAATATATATATCACTAATATCAAGTATCAATTGTATTCTGCTCTGCCATCACGACAGGGTATTATTATATTTTTTATTTAATACATTATATTTTAATCTATTATTCTTCGTTTGCCGTGTGGTGACGGCAGAGCAGAATACAATTGTCACCACCCCCATCTCTCCCGTGGGTGTCGTACAAGGCGACTAAGGGTAAAGCAATGAGTAATGGGCAGCAGCATTTCTCTCATACCACCTAGCAACATAAACTTGTACTGCGATTTATGTGCCCGATATATGCCAATAGGCTCGCCACCTGTTACATGGGACCGTACATAATTGGCGAAAAGTGGGTGTTAATTCACCTCTGCCTACCCCTTCGGGGATATAGGCGTGATTTATGTATGTATATGTATTCTTCGTAATATTTCTGTATTACAGGTTACTAATATGTTATTTTCATTATTATTATACCACCGAGCAATTTATTCTACGATGATAACAGCATAATTATAGTTAACTGTAGCGTGGACATTTTCTGAAAATGCTCTTTACAAAAAAGGCAAAGAGAACAATGCTTCTAGAGCCTTGACTGATGATTTATATTTTTTATTTTCATTAAAATCTTGATATAGCGAGCTTAATGAGTCTCGGAGAATTTGACGACAAATATCTCTGAAGTTTCCCTAATGGAATGTTCCATAGAATTTGAAATATTGTTATTAAGTGCCATTTAGGGATCCCTAGTCTGATTTCGATATTAAAAGGGCCAAAGTTTTAACAATAGTAAAAATTTTTGCTAGTGCTAAAAAGTAACATTAATTTTTTAACAAAGATATAAATGTTGACTAACTAAACAAAATGCCTCAGATCCTAATCCATATGTTTGTGACTCTGTGTGATGATAACGAGACATGGTTGAGCTCACTAGGTAAGTAATTAATTTAAGGTTATTCGAACTCAGTTTAGATGATTGGCTGCTTAAATACGCGGCTACGGCTATTGGTAAGCGGGCGGTTACCGATTTAATAAACTGTTCAAGCGATAAACGGCCATTTCAAAAATCGGTGAAACTCGCCCTTATCCGTAAACGTAGACTAGCACGCTTTGTTTCGTGTTCGGCACGCAAGACACGTGACGTGCGCGTATGACGCCTCTGCGATCGAAATCGCTCTTCAGTACATTTGGCCGGCCATTGTTGTCCGAAAGCTGTTCACTTACATTTCAGTGTCGAACAGCAAATGGGATAGCCCATTATGCGGCGTGCGTGTAATGGGCCGAGGTGCACAGAAGTGGTGTCGATATATTTTAAGTCGTATCGTGTCCATTAGTGCAGTCACAGCCACGATGTTTTTTTAGGAGCTACATTTGACGTAGGGACTTAAATTATCAACATCATCGGCAGCCCTTTTAAAAGTCCCCGAGGTTGGGTCTTTCCTATTCTTTCATCCATATTGAAGGCCTGGACATTAAAAGGTTGGTGATGATAGGCCATATCTAAGTACGCTGGTCTAGAGCGGCTGGTAGATATTAGCGATAGCAGTTACAGCCAGGACCAACGGCTTAACATCCCTTCTTCGTGGAACTCGAGATAATATTAATATACTTTAAGTCACCCATCCTATGACTGGCCTAGGGGAATATTGCCTAGTTAAGGTACCTACTTCGAATCTAAAGTCAACCGCGGTAACTTACATCAGCGAGAACTAAAAACAAAATAGATTTATGCATCGAAGTTAATAAGAGCTACACATTATTGAAAGTGGTCATTATTATTGGAGTTTTATTTAAACAAAGAAATCATCATCATTGCCACGACGTCCTCGTCACGAGACTGTTTATCTGAGGTCATTATGATAAATAAAAAATAGTAATAATATTGTCTTATATACATATAATGCAAAGTGAAAATACAAAGAGATTCTAACCTTAAAATATCGCTATTTCCTCGCGACACTGAATAGATAAATTCCGCTAAGTTACACAACGTATAAAAGAACTAATTAAACGCAGTCAGAAGCTGAGATAATAAAGGGCAAACGGTGTAGGTAGGTACATAAGTCTAAATGTTTATAGGCAACATTTTATCCCCGCAGAGCTCCCTCAGGAAAACTAACAACTGGTTGGATTTCAAAAATTTCTTAAAGTTAAATTGGCTTAGCCAAGAGCTTTCTGCGCAACATGAGAGTGTACGACTGTGAAAAACTAGGAACACTGCATTTGTTGAGTGTAATAAGTTTGACGGGGTACCTACGCACAAAACAATTAGCGAAGAAAAGTAGGTCTGAAAATTTCGAATACACAATAAATATTTACAAGTATTTTCCAGTTATGCTGTTTTTTTTATTGAATTAGCGATATATTTCTTTTTTTCTCAGCGATATAATCTGAGCTACGCGGTATTTCCTTTATAAAATCGTTACCATGCTGTCATTTTTGTGTCCCGAAAATTCCTTGTCGCCATTCAGAGAAAAGGACACCAACGTTTTAAAATGGGGTCGATCTTCATCCGTAATCGACACTCGAAGCACGAGTAAACCCGGTCAGCGAAGTTGAGTGTTATTCAGCTTAAAAAGATAAGAGAAGGCTTTTGATGCGATCGTGTTTGAATGGCCACATCCTTCGCCTGAGGGTAAACAGGACTCGGGGATGCTTTAGCACGGAATAATATTTTTTTAACCTCACCTAATACATCAGAAATATACGTTGCTTGGCATAAATCGTTTTTCTTCATGGCAGAGGGAATTAAAAGGAATAGCTGTGTCATATACGTCACTAGTTGAGAAGCTCAAGGCTTAGTGCTAAGCGGGATTAGCCTGCGGATGCGTCAGCTATTTTTCGCTCTGGATCATCATCACCCCCGCTACCCTTTTCCATTCCAGTTTGTGGTCGGAGCACTGTGTCTTCATTCTCCACTCTCTTATGTCACTCGTCATCTTCTCATCTATACATATATTACGCACTCCATCCATCTTTTCGCATTGGATGGGTGACCAAAAATTTTGAGTTTCTCCGCGCTTTGAATGGTCAGTTTTCTCTGTCAGTTTCTGTTCATAAGTCCACAGGACAGGAGCCATTATAAGAATGACTATGATTATGATGATACCGGCCGCGTTGAACACCTAACTATATAGTGTGCTCAATCAATACATGGCGTAAGATCCATAGTTTTTCATTAGAAAAAAAAAATTACATTATTATTTTTAAAAAACATCTAAAAACTTTTTTCTGAAAACTATACAAAAACAAGTTGCTTTTACTGTTGTGAAGTCCGGAACAAGACCACCTATCCCATTGAAATTTCCAATTCCAAATAACTTCAGTTGAAATATCGTAATGTTTGAACTTCAGTTGAATTTCGGAGTTACTTCTATAGCAAAAGTGGCTTGTATAGATGTTATCTTCAAATGGTTTTAAGGTTGTTGTATTAGAAAAGTAATTAACTTTAAACATGCATATTTACTTTTATTCCCTTAGTTTTAAAACATTTGAAATAATTATAGTATTAAAATTATTTTAAACTTTATGTCTGGTGACATAATACATACATACATACATACATAAATCACGCCTATATCCCCGAAGGGGTAGGCAGAGGTGAACTAGCACCCACGTTTCGCCAATTGTGTCAGGTCCCATGTAATAGGTGGCGAGCCCATTGCCATACATCGGGCACAAAAGTCGCAGTACATTGCTTTTGCTATTGGTATTAGAGGAACGCTGCTGCCCATTCCTCAACATTGATTTATCCTTAGTCGCCTTATACGACACCCACGGGAGAGATTTGGGGTGGTGACAATTGTATTCTACTCTGCCGTCATCACACGGCGACATAATATTGATTTATAATTGATTTACCTTTTATAATACACAATGTAGATGACTGTAAATGCTTTAAAAATATGTAGTTTAGTTAGTTTAAGATAGAATTATACATTTTATGAAATAACATCCCCAGCCAATACACACGAGTGCTCGCATCGCGTATGGCCGAAAATTTCTTTGCACTTCGGCGTGTGTCTAAATCGTTCGAAGCTTTATTATGAAACAATACAAAAAATAATACTTTTATCTTCCTTAAGACTGAAGTATCTCGTAATAGTGCTCTAAAAGGATAAATCAGAGGAGAGGAATTAATCATTGGCCGTTTTATTACATCCCAGTCTCCAAAGTGCTGAAAACCGGCGAATAGTCGACACTATAGTCCATCGATAGTTTAAGCTGAAGCCAAAGTACTGCCTCTGGAGGTGTCATTAGCTTCGTTGTTCCACAGCAAGCCTCAGCCCTGGTGGCTAATCCAATAAGTCATACTATGGACAGTTGGACAGGTTTGCCTTTATTAGCAACAGCAAGAAGACTATTTGAAAAATTGCAGTGCTTTATATTCCAGCCTAGCATTAGGTACATCGGCATTAAAGCATTGTAGCGGGATACAATATGTTTAAATACATATCATCATCATCACCAGCCCTTTAATGTCCCCACTGCTGGGGCACGGGCCTTCCCTATGGATGGAAGAATATAGGGAGATTGGGCCATAACCCACCACGCTGGCCCAGTGCGGGTTGGTGGGTATGAACGACTGCAGATGCAGCCGGGACCAACGGCTTAACGTGCCTTTCGAAGCACGGAGGGACTCGAGATAATAAATTTTTGGTCACCCATCCAATGACCGGCCTAACGAACATTGCTTTGTTTACGCAATCGCAGGCCAAGCGCGCTATGCCATTGCGCTAGAGAGCTCCTCCTAAATACATATAACTGTATATATTACAGTTTTGACAAAATGTATGTTAAAAATACCGTACGCGTAGCGGGCGGGAAAGTCCACTTTATGGTCAGGTGTGACTAAAACAATTTAAGTAAAAAAGAGCCCAGCAGGACATCATTTTTAATTTTTTTTATGGTATTTTTCTACAGGTACAGTGCCTGAAACCAGCACTTTGACGTAATAAATAATTTGAAGACTTAATATATTACCGTAAGTCTTATTATCGTTAGTTCAAGTTTCAGGCCCCAGATAAGCCCTTGGGTGTGTAGAAATTAATGCAGTATGCAGCCAGTTTTCGGTTACCTTCCCCTAATTATCACAGTACATCTCTAGAATTTCTCGGTAATCCGATATTCTAAAAATCTACATTTAAAATTGCGTGGAAATGACGTCAATGCTTCTAGGCGCATAAGTCAATGCTTCTAGGCGTATAAGCAAATTACATTAAACTTACCTACAAGAAAAGCTTTCTTACCTTTAATTAACAAATCACACAAATGTAGACTCTATTGCTTTTTAATTAGTGAGCCTATATAGGTATGTCATTTAAAAATAAAAGCTAAACATTCGAGCTAGAGCTGGCAGCTTAACATATATGATTGCCTAAACAAAGTTAATTACTTGGTGTAATTATGTTTCGACTGAATGTACATGTTTCGGGATGCTCATTCGGTATGTTAATGTTTCTTACGTAATATGCCTTTAATATCGTTCTGTGAAACAGATTTTAAATTGAAAGTGCCTATACGTATACCTATGTAACAGAAATAAATAGAATAATCACAATAATTTTGTGCTACATATAATATAAATAGACACATAAATCCCCTAAGTAGTAGGCAGAGATGTATAACATCCACCTTTCGCCAGCTTATTTTAGGTCCCATGTAATATTGGGCGATCATTGGGCATTCATTGGGAACATTAACCGCAGTAATAGTTAAAAGGTGCATCAGGAACACCAGCAACGATCTCTTTACCCAGGGGGGGAGGTAGTGGTGGTGACAATTGTATTCTGCTTTGCAGTCACATGACAACGCAGAATTATTCTTTCGTTTTATTATTTCATATTCATTCTTCTTCCTCTTCTTTTGAGCATTCTCATTCCAATATTACCACATTATTAATTTTTTTTCTTCTGCTTTGTCCCCTAGCAACCGATTTATTGTATCCCTAATTCTTTGTCCTTTCATTCAAAAATTCATTCGCATAACGTATACCTATACCAGTCTGTCTGTTTTCTCTGTCACTCGTCAACTTCTCTCCATTACATTACATACATACATACATAAATCACGCCTTTATCCCCGAAGGGATAGGCAGAGGTGAACTAGCACCCACGCTTCGCCAGTCATGATATAGGTCCCATGTAATAGGTGGCGAGCCTATTGCCATTTATCGGGTACAAAAATCGCAGTAGGTACATTGCTAGGTGGTATAAGAGGAACGCTGCTGCCCATTCCTTATGACTGATTTATCCTTAGTCGCCTTGTACGACACCCACGGGAGAGATTTGGGGTGTGGACAATTGTATTCTACTCTGCCGTCACCACACGGCCGTTACATTAATAATTTCTTACTTAAACATTCCATTATTCTGTGATCATTTGTACTTTGTAATCATGTTCATCACCCTTCGTCATAAAATTTCTAGCCGTCTTTAAGGAATTCAGAAGTTAATTGTCACAATAGCTGTGTCCCAAAATAACTCAGCAGAACGGACTATTCAGACGGCAATATGTCTAGTTTCATTGTTTTACCTAATGGGGAACTATTCTTCGAGACAATTGTACAAGTTAATGCGAGATGTCTCGAATTCGTTTTATTTTCGAGGGGATGAAGGGAAACAAAGTTTTATGACATTTAATTTAACGGGAACTTATGCTACTTTTCTTTTTTATTTCTAAACTGTTATGCATATAAATCATTATTGTTCTTTTTACAAACAAAATTTAAATGCGATCTTCCTCGGAAGATATACACTAAAATGTTGATTCGATCCACCAGCACCATATTTATCTAGATAACTAAAAAATCACAGTTGTAATAATAACCAAGATTCCCTTCAGCCAACAAAATAATAACCCAAAATAACTAAAATGTACCAGATAATTTTAAACCAAATTCTAGGACAACTCATTTAAATTCACTCAAATTAAGCACATGGAAACAGAGAAGACATAATATCTTACCTCCTAATTATGCGGTCCAACCGTTCCGACAGCCTATTTCCAGGCCTGAAATAGAAATTTTATAAAGCCCTCACATAATGTAGGCAGCCGCAACTTTTGGAACTTTATATTCAATTAAATCATTACCGAAATGATAATAACTCCGTCTCCATATTATGTATGCGCGAAATTACTCTTTGATCACGTCAAAGGAATACCTCGAATATTTCATAACATCCTTGAAAGTCTCAATTAATTACACGGGTATTTTTCGCGAGCTTTCACATGTAACATTCCTATTGTCCTTATATCTGAAATAGATATACATATTATTATATTATACCTTAATAACAACCTATTATGAGTTCATATTCTTCCTGTTCCTCCCTCTTCTAAAGAAAGGTTGGGAGTACAATATTGTATCATTAATACCGCCTAAAATTCTTCGGCGATTTGGTCTATAAAGGATTTAAAAAAATCCAATAAAGTCCCTTCCTTTTCATAGCTAGCTCGGTGAGAGAAGTGACAAAAGCGATGGCACATAATGTTACACTCTTTAATTGGCGCCCCCTTCTTTTTTTTTTTCCGAAGTGGCATGCGTTGAAGCTCCATACCAGCCGCTAGCTAGGCGACTGGCGTGTGTGGGACTCGCCAAGGCACGCAGCGACCAGCACTACTCACTAAACCACTCCGGTGTTCCTCCTAGCCCTGTAAGAGGGGAAAGTCTGAGATCTGCCTTGCGGGAATCCACGAGTCAAACCCTAATGATTTCATCTCTTAATATTTATTTCACCACGTATAGAAGACGTTTTCTTAATACCTTTAGAATTCACGCGTTTAAAAAAATACATCTTATTATAAACCCTTGGTAAGAATGTCTCGAACGACTGTAACGAGTTAAAAAGTTCTAATAAGGATGTGATGACTCCTGACTCAGTTTCAGGGCCATTGGGCCTCACCCAATGGCCCTGAAACTGAGTGTATATGCCCAACAGTGGGAGTCTCCCGGCTGACTGACTGACCC